>JAODAG010000007.1:414293-426922 GCA_027574785.1 Orphnurgus asper | reverse complement strand
CCCCCCCCCCCCCCGTTGTGGAGCATCAATGGTCAAACGTGCGTTGTACTTTAGCGCACAGAATTCATGCATCACTTCACCGGACGTACCAAACACAGTTTATTTGACACGAATCAGACCTTGGTGGATTTAGAAGTGACCTTATGACACAAACAATGGTACACTAAACTGTATGTTATATACATATATATACACGAGACACACCCCCAGGAATCATCATTTTAGACTCACCATTGCAGCACCATTCATACACATTGTTCTTTTTTATTTTGACTCAACCTAGAACACCGTTCCCCAGGGGTCAAAGCATCTGCCCCACAATCGATAGGTGCAAATGTAGTATATACATTAATAATTAATGCTAGATACAGACACAGAATCTGGCCAGATTGGCCAGGCGATAATCTCTCTAATGTATGCATTATAAGCACCACTGGCCAATCAAATATTAACATACTCATGTATGCTATAGAAGTACTTTCTTCTGGGACAAGGCCTCCCCTCCAGTCTTTAAAATCTGGGAGGATGAAACTGGCTGTTGTTTGCAAAAAAAATTCTCCAAGATTCCATTCTTTTTTATCCATTTCCAGTTGTAAAATTGCCGAAAAAGTATGGCCTTGCTATGCGTGCGTTACTCACTGTGAATTTCTCGTGTCGGAGAATGATCTGTCCATCGGTAACTTATCGCTGGCGACTTGATTGAATTTGTTCCTAGTGTAGGCATCGCCCCCAGGCGGCACGAGTGTCTTCTTGATGTACGCTGCCTGATCAAACCTCTGCCAGCTGTTCTCCGGCAGCTGATTACCGCCTGCACCTTCTCGGTCCACGCCGTCCTCCGGATTGTTCGGATCAAACTTTAATCTGCCGCGATGCAGCGCCTGAGGGAAGGGGGGGGGAAAAGAAAACAGGAAAACGATACATTCGACAGACATCAAAAGGGGTAGCGCAATTCATTTCATGACGACGACAACAAGAATCAAAGGAATCATTCGGTTAAACTGTATGTCAAATTAGGGTAACTACCAATATACTCTCTAAACATATATAAGTCAATTAAGTTAAGGAAAAGGCTTTGTGGCACTTGCAAATTCAGTGACACTCATATCATACGTATCAGTATAGAAACCGCCCATAGGATGCTCCAATACTATACACATTCCTAAATAGTGTCACACAGTGAAGAATAATTAAAAGGGATAGTCCAGGCCAACATTAATGTTAATATATATATGAAAGACAAAAATAATCTAAACCTTTTTCGAGATATTGACAGCTGAAGTCGTCACCTTTCTTACATAAGAGTCTTCAGGCAAAACAGGTGTGATGTCATAGTTGCAGCACTCTGACTAGAATATGTTTTAAATTTGAATCTATTGTTTTTTTTGCCTTGGACTGGATAGGGTTCCAACTAATACCAGCTATAGAGGGTGACGATAAGCATACAAATACCAACGCCCCTGGTGCGTTCACATTATGGATGCATCCAATGTTGAAGTATAGAAAGGACGTAAATTTGGTGACGAAAAGTATACCAATGTGGGGCAAGTGTTCAACTATATTACAAAAAGTGTGACGACTTTCAACGTCTCAAAAATGACATGTAGGAATTATTGACCTGGACTATATATCCTTTTAATGCCATCTTGAAGTATGGGCGACAGTAACTCAACCCCCCCCCCCCACCACCAGCCTTATGTCATTTCTTGTTATTAGAAAGATTCTCCAATCTCAATAAACACTTTTATATAGGCCTATACATATATATATATATGTTTTGTCCACATTTTTATGTTTCACAGTTTTCGGGGGGGGGGGGGTTTCCCAAGACGACGAGTTACATCCATCTCAAGATAAACAATTATTCTTGCTTTACGGTGGTGTGGTACGCAGACACGGAAAGAAAGCAAACCTGGTCATAGCTACGAGGTCTGCATGCTCATACCTCTGGCAAAAAACCAAGACAGATTTAAATTTAAAAAAAAAAAATTACCTCCTGGAAAAGCACACAGTTCATAGTGCAAAACTGTTTTCTCTCATCAGAGAGGGTAAACCCTAATTTCATGGAGTAATGGAGAAAAAAAAAATCTCCTTTCTCTTCCAGAAATAAATTCCCATTCCATGCTTGTTGTAGCGCAGAGACGACTGCTCCAGAGTCGTGACCTAGATGTCACTGCACATGGTCAGGCACGGCTGGAGATGTTCAACATCATGTCAAGTTTTTAAATTAATGCCAGACATGATTCACTCTACTCTCCAGTCAATAATACACATCGCATTAATCGTGGTATATCAATCTTTTATCGTGACACTGTGTTTTGAAATGGTATTTTCCTTTGTTTCTTAATGAACCGTGCATCGTACCTCATAAACGGCGGGTCGTTACATCCCGCAGAGCCCGAGCTTGGCAGTAGGCGCTGCTCAATGCCAACTGAAAGGGACGAAGCTACGGAGACCTAATCTTAGTAATGGATGCTAACCCCAGTCCAACATTAAGACATGTTCACAAACATTCTGCTTCTCCTCCTCCATGAAAAGAGTGAAATTGAACAACTCAATTCAATATTTCTGACAGGGAGAAGAAGCAATCATAACTCATCCACTTCTTTTAAAGGAACAACACTCATAATATCAGTGTGCTTCTCGTCATTCCTGGTTATAGCCAACCCCTCGCAGTTATCCAAACAGAACATAGATACCATTGTTTAAATGGCGAGCTTCGTTTGTTTCGCTGTGCGGTTGTCATTAATTGACAGTCATGCTTACTAGACATGACTTTAGGAGTTTGGATCCATACGTAGATGATTCGTGGAAGCAGTATGTATGCGGTCACAAAGCACAATAGAAAACATAGGTTTCAACGTTACATTAAATCGAAAGATTACGACTCTAACTTAGGCAGGCAAACATTTTAATCCAGAACTGTACTGTATTGGGTTTTGTGTTATACTGCCGAGGGAATTAGCCATGTTAGGGTAATTTATGTAATTTTAACCAAAAATCATGTCTTTGCCATTGAAAGATGTTAACTCTGTCTATAGGCATTACTCTCCTCAAGCACTGTGCACGTAGCACGCTACTGTCATTACTAAACCGCCCGCTAAAGTCTCAAAAGCACAGTGGCTATACATTCTATGGTCCAAATAACCTGTTCAGAGAAGGCCAAGTACCCCCACTCCCCACCCCCCAAAAAAATCACTTGATATGTCCCTATAGAAGTCTTCTCGGATGATTCAGAATACTACAAAAATTGCCAAATATTGCAAAGGTTTCCTTCCGGCCGTTTCCAGTTGCAATCAACGTGATTGCTTAAACGCGGGGATAGATCAATGGTGGGGGAATGATGGATGGAAACGGTTGACGCGGCGATCTGTTTGAATTACGGACGTCGCTGATCGTGTAGACGAAGATAGTAACGCCATGCCGCCCCGCAGACACGTAGACAATCACCATCACAAACGGCCTACTTATGCGCTACCTCTTCCTGCGAGAGATTATTATTTAAAATCTTCAAAATCTCTCTACGGTCTCCAAATCCATCGATGGCCTTCAAAGGAAAGACAAATCGATTTCGTGAAATACTGTACGGTACGCGGTTCCGCTTGGACCGAGTCCCTACGCCGAAGACGAGTTCAAAGTATGCGGCGATGGCTAAGGGCCTGCAAACAGCTGAATATTGATGTTTTGGAGGGAGGAAAAAATAAATAACTAATAAAATAAAAAATTACATAATGGGTACTAGAAGAAATTAGAGAATTGACATTCGATGTAATTCATAATCCGCTCGGGACCTAAGTTGATGCGAGCTTGCTGGTTTGTTTCACTTTTGTTTTCATTTTTTCACAAAACTTGACACAACCCATCAAAAACCAGGACAGATGAAGATGGATGGCAGTGCACTCTCCCACAATCAATAAAAAAAAAACTGAAATAAATAAATTCCAGGATGGCCAACAGGGAATACTCTAGGTAGTGGCACATTGATCTAGGGTATACCCAAGTGATACTGATACCTCTCAACATGTTACCCTCCATGGTAGGTATACTGTACCTCTAACCCTTTTCCCTATCATGATATAATTTCTATAAAAATAAATGCAAGCTTAAGACTACTGTCACAGCAAGATAGCAAAACTGACGGAATAGCAATATGAATTCTCTACGCCATTTTTCATCCCTTTTACAGTAGTACATCTGTGTACTGATGCCTCTTTTATACTAATCAATGAATATTCATCAACATCCACAGAGAGTACTGTACTACAGATGTGGATTAATGAAATTCTTTATCGCATAGGAGGAAAATATCGCTGCTGCAAATTTCACGGAGGGTTTGGCAGTTTTCCGACTCCACGAAGATCCGCATACTACTGTAGGTGCAAAGTTATCTTGAACCGTCTGTTGCTGTGAGAGGGAATGATGGTAGGGAGGAGGGTTATAACATGGAATGGCTTCTTCTTTTTTTTGGCACACATCGTACAGTACAGTAGTTGATACAAAAACTTATAGATGGAGTATTACTTCCCGCCAGACCAATGCTTAACAAGACACCTATCCAGTCAACTCAAACCAGAGGTCGTTGACTTCTTGCTGTTCGTCGAGGCCCAAACTGGTTACTACTTTTTTAGAGCAGTTGAGAATGGAGGACCGCAAAGGTTGAATTATGCGTCCTAATTGTGTCATTCCGTTACATAATAAAGTAAACCAGACGACAAAACCATCTATTTTTGAAAGGCTGGTCCCCCCCCCAAAAAGGAAGGAAAGCCCCCACTACTTCTCTCCAGAGACACTGGGTTAGAAACTTGCCAGATGCCTATTAAATCATGCATAATTAGGGAATGCAACTGTTGTGTATACAGAGGGAGACGAGATTGCGAAATATATTTGTCACTCGTTACACGAAATAACTACAATAAACATTTCAACCAATTTGTATGCATTAGTGACTAGCCTGTTGAATCATTCAACGAGCATTCACTGTCAATCGTTGAACTCATCTCCAAATCAACGATGCCATCACCCCGTAAGACTAACACGGCGGTGAGCGAGTCCGTCGTCTGTTCGGAGTATGGCCACGGCCTAAGCCGATAAAAATAGAAAAAAAGCACTCACATTCAGCGATACCACGGCAGTCGAAGCTCCCAAAAACCCCCCCTCCCCCGGACTCGTAACTCCTGACTTTTGCAGCTCGTGATTAAAATTAAAGAGCACTTTGGGCAAGTCAAAAGGAAAGCGCCGTAGCTTGCGCATAAAAATATTATACGATCTGACCGTCAGAGCTTTCAAAGGAAAACCTCTACGTGAATGCATGCATGTAAACAAAGTGAACGACAATATCAGAGACAGTGTGAGCAACATTCTGCCTACTCAGTGATTTTTAATGCACGCATATGGTGATAAATGTCACATGTACAGCCGTGGCATTTGGCTGGAAGGGCATGTGTCCGTGAAACGGAAGGAACACGTCGCCGAGTTAGAAGCCATCTCATAGCGCTTCTTGACAACTGCATCATTTGGCTTCACGCGCAATCCATGCCCCAAAGGAAACTGCAAACCCTTCCCAAAAAGCTACATTAGTAAAAGGAAATCTTTTTCACGGTTTTTCTTCCTCTTGGAAGGTTCTACAAACGGCAGCAAGCTGAACTCAGATTTTCACTTTTATTGTCCAGTGCATACTTTGGATCATGGAAGCCTTGTCACTTGTCAGTTAAAGAAGTAAATAGGTGAGAGGGTGGCTTAGCGGTTTGGGTGTCTGCTTCTTAGCTCAAAGGTCGCCGGTTGATCTCACCGATCACAACACGAACAGAGGTTACTCTATGAGCCTATCAGGCTACCTAACCCTTAATATACAGTACTAAACTAATTGACGGGTTGGATATGTCGAGGGAAATATTCAGATGTTAGATACCAAACTTGACTGGAGCAAAGATGCTGCTGAAAAAAATTGCTACATTCTCCTCGATCAACTTCCCACATCCCTGTATGAACAATGGCAGCAGGACGTGTAGGGCTTCCATAGAGATTCCTTGTAACGTGAAAAGGTAATGTGCAATCATTTGACCTCGGAACCATGAATACCCTTGGGACAAGATTCTGATCTGTTTTGAGGAACGTTTCACGTTTTTTAGATCTGAAAAACCCTTGCATTTTAAGAATAACTTTTGTACCCATTAACTCCTGCCCAACTATTGACCATTTTCTATTGTTTTAAGCAATTTACCTCGATGACTTTTGACCTGTAACCTTCATACACAGTGATTCTGACCAACTTTGACCAACTTTAACTGTGGCTTATGCAATTCTCACAATCTGACCAATGACCTTTCATGACAACCTTTGAACTGAAAACCAGGAATAACTTTTAATTTGATGATTCTGACCAACTGGCAACTCTGACTAGGTTTGTTTGTGGTTAAGCAATTTTCCAGGATTTTACTTATGATAACAATTGATGAAATTTGACCTCAAAAATCTAATTTTTTACTTTTGTACTTAAGCAACTCTCACAGCAGGTCTCAAATCCGATGCAGGTGTCTTCCGTCATGCGTCGATGATGACATCATGGCATATCTGCTCATCGGAGCGCTAAGAATTTTCGGTAGTCGAGCTCCACGTGAGAGAGTCAAAACATCTCTGTTACTGCTCTCCTGAGAACAAATCTCTGCTGCCAAATGGCTTGCTTGGAGGTTTAAAGGTTAAACCGGGGTGTTATTTCTTAAAACTATGGGCAAGCACCAGGATGTTATCAGTATCACTTTCATCGGGTAACTAAAACTAAATACAGTATGAATAATCTGCAGTGAGCATTTGAATACTATAGACTGTAGACTATTACGATCTGTGACTCAAAGCTGAACAAGGTTTTAATTCTTCATTGATTTTATATCAAAGCAATGTCTGGCAGATCCATAATTTGCCATTTCTATGTCAGTTCAAGGCCTCCTGTAATGTAGGTCTTTAATGTTTCTCCAGTGAATGTGTTTCTCCCCCCCCCCCCCCCCCGCCAGGCAAGTAACAAAATGAGAAGTACAGGTAACAGTGAAGAAGGGTTGCCATAGCAACCCACAAATGGAGATTATTTCTGTACCAAATTGGCAAACATTTACTGGGAGAACAATAACATTCTAGAGGGATTGATGCCGAGACCAACACCTGACAAATCCCTAACAGAGGATAGATAATAAACGTTTGGAAAATATGCCACTTTAAAACATTAAAGGGGAACTATCCAGTTCAACAAATTAATTCAAGAGAGCCACCTCAAACGATCTCGCAAACAATCGAGACAAATGAATCATTCATTGCACGACAGCAACCTGCTGGGTTTCAATAAACCAAAGACCAGTGAGCTGTTCCTATAGTCTGTGCGGGTTTTATTTTATCGCCACTAAATTGGAAGAAACCAATGCTCAACTTCAAAGAACTGCTTTTTAAAAATTGAGATATTTTATCAAATTTAATATCCCCAGAAGTTATTATAATAGGCCTACTACTTTTAGAGAACCTCATCCCCCCCCCCAAGCACTCATTTGATCCAGCAGCTTACCACACACGCTGACTCTAGACTTGTACAGTATGTTGCCAATTACTAAAAATCCAATAATGCTTGCTACTTGCTACTATTATACAAACAAAAAAATTCAGCACAGGAATTTCCTATTGATAAAAGTTGAGCAAAATTCCCAGACCTCACAGGTCAAATGAAATCACTCGATGAAAAACCAGGAGTGTTTGTTGTAATGCTAGATTATTTTTAAGTAATTTCGGCAAGTTCAAAGGGAACAAGCTCATATAACAATTACACCATATAGTTTTTGGGTAAACTTGGATTTTTTTTATGGGCGGGGAGGGTATGGAAGCTTACATTAACAGTGAATTCTTCTGTAACAGTTGTGTACACATGTGGTGGTACAAAATCAATAATAAAATCCCAAAACTGCAGGACCATGGGGAATTGTTTATGCAGTCAGGTTACACAGGTCTTTTGGCTAAGGTCATACATACATTACAGTAGCTAGCATCTGTGCATTGTGATAAGGAGGTGAGGGGGGTTGTCTTCCAACAGAGTCATGGGCTACGACGCATCATGCGTTCACTACACTTGCCCCCCAACCGAAACCCACCGTTCTTTAACGGTCCTGATGGAAATATCATTGGGGGGGGGGGGACTGCAGAAAGTGGACCGGTTCCCTCTCTCGGGTGGCAGACAGAAGGCGAGCAGAGCTGGGCGATAAGAAACAAAGCCGTTTTTCAAGTCCCTGATGAAAAGCTTGTCAGACAAGAGTTTTCAAATATAGTACGGGGGGGGTAAAATGCGGGAGAAGAATGTGTGCAAACAACTTTAAGACACCATTACTGTATGGCCAATGGGCAATCAGCCATTATAATTAGCCTGTTATTTTGGCCGCAGGCTGTCTTCGACGACGTTCATCGCCGCCATGGCATATCTGCTCATCGAAGAGCTAAGAATTTTGGGGTAAGCAGAGCAGTGTCGAGGTCCCCGTGAGCAGACACTCACAGCACTAGGCCACACTCTACGATATGGCACTAGGCTTGCCCTACACTATACTTGCCGTCTCTGTTACTGCTCTTGCCAGAACAAATTATGTGGTACCGAAAATGTAGCATTGGAGGTTTAAGAGTTGATTAATCTTGACATTCTATTTGATACTAGTTAATTAATTAATTAAATACTTAAGTAACGCTTAAACAGCCAGCCTTCCAAAGTGCACGAGCGCTATCGTTGACCTGTTCATGTATGTACATGTAGCCTCTGGGGGGAATTCAGAGCTCGGGCCGAGCGATGTACGATTGGGCTGTGGTTTTTCAAATCCGGTGGCAGCGTATACATCGTCTTCGATAGTTTGCCGATGACGTGATCGCCGCCGCTGTAGCATACCTGCTCATCAGAGAGATAACGAGTTTACTCCTGCTATCGCCAGACAGCCTCGGAACAAATCGATGGTACCTGGGATTATGAAGGGCTGGGAAAAGTCGCTCAAGAAACGGCTTGCGCACGAAATCCCAATTGAGGAATAAATCTAATCAATCTCATTAAGAAATTAATCTAATCAATCAAATCTAATCAATGAGTAGTTAATTATGATGGTTGCATCGTTTCTAATTGTGATGGA
The DNA here is from genome assembly GCA_027574785.1 of Orphnurgus asper. Classification (NCBI taxonomy): domain Eukaryota; kingdom Metazoa; phylum Echinodermata; class Holothuroidea; order Elasipodida; family Deimatidae; genus Orphnurgus; species Orphnurgus asper. The sequence continues at coordinate 417,791 of JAODAG010000007.1, read as the reverse complement.
GGAATAACAAGACATCGCGCCAAACTGATCCACTCTCGCCAGCCCCGATCCGATTTCCTATCGGACTGCAAAGTCATGGATGGAGGTCATAGGGCAAGTGTAGAGCCATATCATAGATGGGTGAGAGTGGTGAGCGGTGTAAGTGTCTGCTTCTTAACCCAAAGGTCGCCAGAAATTACTTGTTCAGCACAGCAGCGGCGGCGACGAGTCTTCCGCGTTATTTAGAGAATTTGGTTGGATTTTCGTCCGGCTTGAATTCTTTGTTGTAGCAATAACTTTGTTCAGCACAACTGTAGCGAAGTCAGTGTTGATGAACAGCTTGCTCGCGATCGCTTCCCTCGGTCTACGAGAAAGTGGTTCGAAGGTCAAGGGGCACTCACGCCTGTTGAATGGGGATGTTAAACGACGTCCTTGTACCAGGATGTGCCACACGCCTGCCTCAATTAACTTCTGATAGTTAGTCGAACAGAGAAGACTTGTTAAAGCAGGTGTTCCTCCACGATCAACATGTGCAGAATCTTTTTCTTTATGAGCCTAAGATGATTCCTAGCCCTTCCTAACCTAAACACGGGACAGGGTTTCTTTATGAGCTTAAGACTAAGAGGATTCCTAACCTTCACTAAACTATACTTAAACTATCTTCATCTATTATACATACTCAGTATACTGTACATGTACTGTACAGGTTGTCTTACTCTTAGCCACAAAATCAAACATCTATATTGATGGTAATAAAAATGGTACACTATCATTTCTTGGTAATACTTCATTTAAAACTGAATATACAGCTTTTTAAATATTACAAGGCTCAAGACTTGACAGTAAAATAATCTCGTTAAACAGTTGATGGTACTGTAGGTACATGTTTGACCCCAATATTCAGTACTACATTTGATGGTAATAACAATCAAAAACAATACAGATCTGGCATCTCCTATTTTTATTTATCCTTGGACGATGCACTTTGAGCTGAGCCTGTACATCTGTACCTCGCAGATATACCATACATGTGTTTAACGTTGCCAGTCATGGGTGCTGCAGGTCACAACAGGCAAGTGGGAAGGAGGGGAAATTCGCTCTGCTACGACATGGGTAAATCTACTTCAACAGAACTTTGCAAAGTATCATGTTGCATTTAAGCACCATCAATTATACAAAAACAATTAGTTAGTTTGACTTAATTTAAGTGAAAACACAATTTAGCGGTTCCCAGTACGACAAATTCACTTAAAATTCAATGAAAAACACTTGATTTAATGGTTCAAATCAAAAATTGGCGCACTAAAAGGAGACTAATGGGTCTCTCCTCCTCAGACACGGTTCTGCATCGGCGAATTATAAATTTGCCACCGTACACAGTGGGTTATGAATTCTACGAATTTTGGATCGATCGATCGACGTTACTATTATTTCTAAAGGGCACCTCCATCCAGACCAAATAAATCCCCCCCATGTAGTTACTGGTTATAGGTTACGCTACGTTGCGTTAATTTCATATAATTATATCAAACTCAATATATCAAACTAAATATTTCAAACTCATCTTGGTTACATTACAGTATGACCCTCGTTGTCCTACCAATGTAATTGACTGAAAGAATATGTTCTGTAAACTGAAACTATACATACCATTAAACATAAATTGTGGCTTAAACTTTAAAACAAAAATGTGTAAAACAAAACGAAAATGCCCAGATAAACCAAAAGTAGCCCTCCATGCTTGGGCACTTTGCCCTATTCACTGAATAAAATATATTTTTATCACTGGTAACAATTACTGTGTATATTGAAGGGATTAGATTCACCAACAAGAGTTGAAGAAAATTTGACCTTTTAAATTAAAGGGTGTCCTTTTCAAATTGATATTGATAAACAGGTATCACAATTGAATTTAGTGAACTGACATACATACTGTAAATCTCTTACCAACCTGTTACTGCAGGTGATATCATAATATTAGATCTACAATCAGCCAATAGTAATTACTTATCAAGCTGATTATAGCAAACTTTTAGGGAAATGATTAATATTGGTAATTAACGATTAAAGCTAGGGTACTGTATATTTAAATATCAAAGTAAACGTATAGAATGAAATAGCTAAATTCGGTACAGTTCCAACATGTAAGACTATATCTCAAAGATAGTGTATGTACATGTATCTAGATACTAGCCTATCCTGAACTTATAGTTGCCTTACATGAGGTATATACCTTAAATTCCCATATTAATTCATGACTAAAAAGTCGCACTGTCATTATATCGATCAAACTACAAAGTTGTGTGTTGTTTCTTTCGAAAACAATGTCCACCATGCACAAAGAGGTAATGAATATTTAGGTATGCTGAAACGGTAAATTACCTTCCAATCATCGAAATTTCATGCAAAGCAACTTTTCAAGCATGCATGATTTACTTCAGACTATTATTAGTAGTTCAAGACAGAAGACATGCAAGGCTTACTTAAGACTAGTAGTAGTACTTCACAGAAGACATGCGTGGCTTACTTAAGACTAGTAGTAGTACCATACAGAAGACATACATGACTTACTTAATGACTATTAGTAGTATTAGTACTATAAAGAAGACTTGGCTTACTTAAGACTAGTAGTAGTACTTCACAGAAGACATGCATGATTTACTTAATTAAGACTATTTGTAGTACTAGTACTATACCGAAGACATGCGTGACTTAAGAAGTTAAGACTCATAGGAGAACCAGACAGAAGACTAGTGGTAGTATACAAGACATGCATGACTTACTTAAGACTAGTAGTAGTACTACACAGAAGACATGCATGGTTTACTAAGACTAGTAGTAGTACTATACAGAAGACATGCATGATTTACTTAAGACTATTTGTAGTACTAGTACTATACCAAAGACATGCAGGACTTACTTAAGACTCATAGTAGTACCACTACCAGACAGAAGACTAGTGGTAGTACAAGACATGCATGACTTACTTAAGACTATAATAGTAGTAGTACTACACAGAAGATATGCATGGCTTACTTAAGACTAGCAGTAGTAGTCTTTCTTTCTGACAGCCTCAAACTAGGGCACGAAAAGCAAACGATGGCAGCATATGCCTCGGTACCACCTCGCCAATTGATAGAACTTCCCGGGCCATAACAAAATTTTACTTGCAAGTCATAGTTCATTCTTGTGGTGGACTTGGGAGACCATTGCATTCAGCTACCCACTTACTAGTGTAACTTAAATTAGTGATCAGTTCCATTTACGGCATTAGTTCCCTGGCTTATGAGCAGCAATTGTTGTTACATCTGAAGCTTACTACTACATTGGAACTGAGCCGTCTTCGGGGTGATCTTTTGCAGGTTTTTACAATTGTCCATGGTTTTGATAGGCTGACCATTTCATGATTTTTTCAATTGGTCGCACAATAATCGTACCAGAGGACATAGTCTTAATTTAAGCTTCGTAAGGATTTTTCCAGGTTAGATAGCAGAAAGTTCTTCTTTTCACAGAGAGTGG
>JAODAG010000007.1:368835-390385 GCA_027574785.1 Orphnurgus asper | reverse complement strand
TGTTTAAGTGTACTCGGTGTTTATAGAAGGGATTGCACTGTTTAAGTGTACTCGGTGTTTATAGAAGGGATTGCACTGTTTAAGTGTACTCGGTGTTTATAGAAGGGATTGCACTTTTGGAAGTGTAACACGGTTCTTATAGAAGGGATTGGAGGAGGTAGGGTATACATTCCTCATTCACTCTAATAAAATAAAAAAAATCAATGCTTTGGAAGATTTACCTCATTTTATGCATTGGTAATATCACATTACCACAAATTTACACAAACTTACAAATATACTATTATAAAACAGCTGTAAATGATTAAAATGGTGATGAATCAGTGAATGTTTTGTCACTTTTTCTTGTCAAAGGGACAAGAGGATGAGATTGTTGGACACCAAGCTCAGCTGGAATCCAACATTCAGATGGGCGAGGACCTCATCACCGAAAAACACCCCGGCTCCCCTCAGATCAGGGATCGCATCACCGACGTAAAGGAGAAGTTCGACAGATTGCAGGACCTTGCGGCTCAGAGACAGAAGAGATTGGACGAAGCTGTGGAACTGTATCAGGTATGTTGTCATCAGTGTCGCCATGACGATCAGTGTCTCCATGACGACCTACACACAACTAAACCTTCAATGCCCTCTTCTGAAACAGAAGAGTTTTGAACAAAATTCATTTGTTTTGGCTTTCTTTGCAGCGTTAACTCATATGAAGATCTTGTCAAATTGACAAATTTATTATACTAAACAGCAGCAACAATTGGCTTATTGTCTTCAAAAGTGTAATACAGCAAACTGTTCCTTGAAATTGCTGATGATTGTAGCTCAATAAGATCTGAACCTCATTCATGGCCTCTAACCCATTAACCCACGTTTTCATTAATGCTTTTACGCTAAGAGCAAAATTTCATAACATGTTGTGAATGGAATTCTCTTTTACCAATTCCATGATAACGGAAGGGTTTTCAAATCCTGCCTCGTCTCCGTATCGCCACAGGCCACCTCAGTCGTACCACGACCGGCCGCTGTGTTTGTCCTCTGACGGTATTAAAGTTCCTCCTTCCGTATCGCTGCTCTGAGATCCTTTCAGGAAGTCACTTCCAGGAAGTCACTTCTGTTTTCACCTCTCTCGTCCTTCAGTTCTTTGCCGATGCTGACGACACCGAGAACTGGATGGTGGACACGCTCCGTATCGTCTCCAGCGAAGACGTGGGCCGCGATGAAGCCAGCGCCGAATCTCTCCTCAAGAAACACAAGGTGGGCCAGTGGGGCCGGGGGGGTGGGGAATTTATCGTTTGTTTCTTGCATTTGGAACAACCATGTTGTGGAAAATAGAGATAATTGAAGTTCGCATTCCTGCTAAAGAAATGCAACAAAATAAAGAAGGAAAAGGAATCTAATGGTTAGTCAAGCTAATGTTTCCTGATATAGTAGTTGTTGTGTTATACAGAAAACATACTAATGTAGGTATCTCTCCTGCGACCTGGTTTTCGTAATTCCTCTCTTTGCGTCGAAAACAGAAACCAAGGAGGGATGTCTTATAAATTTGGGAATCGTGCACGATTGGGGAAGATAACCAATGTTCAGTTTCCCTGGAGATGTTTTGCGAGAGCATTAGTACATTTTTTCCGCGTGATTTCTTGCCATTTCCCCCTCCTTCTGTTTCATCAATTGCACGATTAAAATGTCTCTTCTTCAATTTCTCGTAGCCTGACCATTTTCACGTTTCTTTCACCACTCGGCGCGGCGTTCGCTGCCTTCCATTAGTCCAGCATGGCCTGGTGCGCGAGCCGTCGTCCTTCATCGGTAGTCGTAGTAGTACTAGTAGTAGATGTAGTAGTATCTAGTATTTCTCTCGTTCACCACGCATTCTGTCATTAGTTTTCTACATGTCCTCCTTCGACATGCGCTCGTTCCGATTCCACAGGTCACCGGGATTGAGCTTCTTGGACGTAACGTGAGTGCATGCCCGTCACTATTTTGAAAACTTTTGGAAATGACCCAATACTCTTTCACGTCTGGTCACCACACGCATAATTTAATCGTGCACCGGGTCGTTGTAATCAAGCGACATCGTTTGTGACACGCTTGTTTCCCAAGCCCTCATTTTTAAGTGTCGCTGTTTTTGCTATGTGCTTGTTTTTCTTTTTAAGTTGATAATTTATCAAGTCTTGTTCATAATATACACAACAACTCTTGTTGTAGTCACATGGGGCTAACTCACCTTTGATTTAAACCGTCGCGTTGAGCTTGGCGTAAAGAACGACTTCAGCTTCTTACGGTTGGCAACCCCCATATTGATTGGGGTGTAAGGGTAATCTCAAGAGGATTCTGCACCATTTTGTTTCCGCAATCACAAACAGCGACAAATGATTCGTAATCTTTGCACCGGACACATTTGGACAAATTTGAAATCGCCATTCGAGCATCTCAAGATTATTTCTAACTTTAAGAGCTACTGAACATTGCTGGCAAATCAAACGGTAAGCGTGGTGCAGAATCGTGGTGTCGTGAGATCTCCTCAAAATGACGTCGAAGCGTTTCCAATCCCGACAGTTGATTGTACCTCTTTGTATTTTAAAAACTATTTGCAGACAATCTTACATTGGCATTGGTTTTGTGTACATTGGTAAAAAAAACCTATTGTGTAGTAATAATAATTTAAGTAAGTGTGTAATGTACCTTTTTGTATTTAAAAACTTGATGTGCACCTTATTTTAAACCCTCCACAAAGACTTTTCCTACAATCTTGACTAGCACATCCAATTGGTCAAAATAATTGGCGGGTAAATTATTTGCAAACATTCTTACATTAGCGTTGGCGTTGTATACATTGGTAAAAAAAATTAATTATTGTGTAATAATACTTGGTGAACAATGAACGACTTGGCTGAATATAGTAAACTGTGGAATTGTGCATATATCAAAGCTTTTTTAAGTAGTTTGCACTTTTAGTCAACTCTTATCGATACTGCCTTGGTCACCTTCCACAATACAGTTGGTGGGTGGAGATCTTTACTGGCTATGTATTTGGTCAACAAGTTGTCCCCAATTTTGTTGTCTCTGATGTTTGCCCCACAGTTACATGCAAAATTGTGCGTGTTGTTTTCTTTTGTCTCTAATATTATAACTCCTAAATCAAGTGAATTGTCTTTGAAAGTTACATTCATTTTTATACACTGTACTTTGCTTTTCTTATTTATTTGAAGTTTTATACACTGTACTTTTTCTTTTCTTATTTATTTGAAGTATTAAATTTTTCCCCATATAAATGGCAGACATAAATATTGTTGCATTTGGTGTTTTGCTTGCTTACAGTAAATCAGTAAGGGAAGCCTCCCCCAAAAAAACTGCTATTGTCACCTTAGGAGTGGATTGGTGATATGTGGGGGGGGGTGTACTTGATTAATGTCATTATTCTCTTACTGTGAAAGTTAGTTCCAGCATGAAAACATGCGCACATCACAAACAAATGTTGAGGACAATGTTGTTAGTGAGCACAGAGCAAAGTAATGAAAGGAAACCTACCAGACATTGCCAGTCCCCTTAGTGGTTCGGTTTACATTTAAAGTTGATACCAAAGTCATTGGATTCAAGAATGGGGTGAGATGGTGTTTGAGGGATCAGTCAATTTGAGGAAAAATGGTGAAGACGTTGTTCTTAATCCTTAGTTTAGCTTCATGTCTCTTTTAATCGATGTCATGCTACTTTCAAGCTAACTCCCCCCACCGTGGCTTTGATAAGTTTCTTTGGGTTTTCTTGTTTTGGGTTAGCTTTTGAATATGTAATTCAGCTTTGGTGTATACTGTATCATCATTAAGGTATATCCAGTTTTGTATACTCACTTTTGATGTTGTGTTGTATCTGAACAGGATGTTAGTATACCGAACCATTATTAAGGTATATCCAGTAATGGAGTCACTTTTGATGTGGTTTTGTATCTGAACAGGATGTTGGTATGCAGAACATCGTAAAGGTATATCCAGTAATGTAATCATTTGAGGTCGTTTTGTATCTGAACAGGATGGTAGTATACAGAGCATCGTTATGATAAGTATTGTAATCACTTTTGAGGTTGTTTTGTATCAGAACAGGATGTTAGTATTACAGAGCATCGTTATGATATATCCAGTATTGTAATCATTTTTTATATTGTTTTGTATCTGAATTAGGATGTTGCTGAAGATTTGCAGAACTATGCCACAACTATTCAAGGGCTCCATGACCAAGCTAATGAACTTGGTGAACAGGTATGTCTCTCATTTTGCTGTCCAGGTACAACCTCAACCAGGAAAGATTAGATAATAGTATGAAGTAGTTGATATAGGTAAAAAGTAGTTGAAATGCAAAAAAACATGGTTACTATTTGCGGAACTCCAGAATCTGGCTGGGTGTTTACATAACGTCCAAATTCTACAGTATTCCTGATTCATCCAATTATCAAAAATCATTAGGGGGTGGTTGTATAACAAAGTGCATTCGGTCAATATGCTTGGTCAACGATATTAGGTAAAATTGTTTTGAGGCCACAACTGTCGTTTATTGAATGGGATTTTGTAAAGTCGTTACACGAAGAGTGGCAGCATGGGTATCATTTTGCACCTTGTGGCTCGGCGGTTGGTGTACGTCCATTCACGAGAGAGGAAAACTGCTTCCTGTTACCGATGTCTTACGACGTTATCCACGGCTGGGTCCTGGTAACTTTCGAGCTGAAAGTTGCTTACGGCCCGGCCCGTTGGTTCTGCACATTTATCGTCTTTCCTCTTCAAGGACCGCGACTCGCCCGAAGTCAGGGAGCGCCTCGACAAAATCGACGGCTACTACCAGAAGCTGGTGGAGCTGGCCAAGCTGCGAGAACGCCGCCTCCAGGACGCCCTCTCCCTCTACAAGCTTTTCAACGAGGCCGACACGGTGGAAACCTGGATTGACGAGAAGGTGAGCTTGCTGCTCCATACAGAATACAGAATGAAACGGAGGGGGGGGGGGTGGTTTTTTGTGTACCTCTGCAATAACTTAGACGAGGGATTCTTAAAGGTTAAAAACAAAGACGTAGGTAAATCCCAAATATCTATGAAGAATCGGTCGTAGGACGAAGGAAGCAAAGGCCGACTTGTATTTTACTGACAACTATGATGGTGGTTAAGAAAGAATTTGCTGTGATCTGAAAAGTAACATTGGGGCAGGATAGACATGTAAAAGTGTTTCCACTGTCTTTGTCATTTTGCTACAGATGCAAATAATTGCCATAACAAAATAAGTCACCAACTTTCAAATATTTTCTGCTCCTTAAGCACCTGTTAAATTGATGGATGTCTTGTGATTGACACAATTAACTTGCAAAGCAGTCAACGTGTTGATTGTGTTACACACTACCGTATTTTTGTTCTATGTCGAAACCACTACTATATAGTGGTGAGAGTGTGGCGTAGCGGATTGAGGGACCACTGGTCAGTCCAAAAGTCCCCCCCCCCCCCCGGTTTCGACCGCCCGACACGTTCAGCTGCTTTGCAGTGGTGATGAGTGCAGTCTTAGATTGTTTAGTTTAGATTCGGTTAGACTTTCGTTGGGTTCCATGGTTTCATTGGTGTCGCAGTAATAACTATGCTTGGAACAGCTGCAGTGCAGTGGTGATGAACAGGTTCCTCTCAGTTCCCTCTGTCTCTTGAGGATGTGGTACACTCGCGTCCGTCGGAATGGGGGGGGGACGTTAAATAGCGGTCCCGGGAGCAGGATGGGATGGATGGGATTATCATGTCTGCCTCGTAACGTCTGGACATTGGTCGAAAAAGAGAAGGCTTTGTAAAAGTTGGTGTTCATCCACGATCACAACACTTTCTTTATGAGCCCATGAGGCTTCCTAACCCTCAGTAAAATCAAAAGAATCTACGTTTATTGCAGTTATTGAGTTTATGGTGTGATTCTCAAATCCCAGGTTGGAATTATGGGTTGTGTCAAACTGAAATTTTCATTTTCTTTAATTGTCAATTCTCTTGGAATACTGTGTACTCCATCGCCTGTGTTCATTTGCTTTTATTGGATTGAAACTTATTTCACCCAAAATTTTATAATTTTGCAGGTGAGAATGTTCCAGGTAGGAAACATAAATGTTGGTTTCATTTATTCCCATAATGCAGCTACTTTACCCGGATGTATGTAGAAGTAACGACTAATGAATTGAAATAGTGAATAGTACCATCGTTGTCATTTTGATACATTAACACAGTTCGAAATCCTCATTAATATTATATCAAACATCTGTGTGGTTAAAGGTGGTAAAGGAGGAAGTGAGTTAACCCAACCCTCTTTATAGTCCAATTAAAACCATTTACCCATTCCCCCTTATCACGTCCTCGTGTTCTCCATTCCCCCATATAACCTGATGTTTTCTATATTCCTTTTAACATGTCCTAGATCGAGTTCTCCAATCCCTTTTATCACCTCCTCGAGTTCTCCATTCCCCTTTATTTCATATATATAGATATTAAGACACACGATGAATGACAGTGAGACATATATATATGTATTATGTTATTGTATTAACCAAGCTAGATGCATGCTGCACAAGATTACACCATCCCTTTATAATTATTATTATTGCACACACATATACATATATAGAACTAACTTGTTGGTGTACTTTTTTGCAAAATGGTTCTTATTGCCTGACTAACGTCCATAAAAGTATAGTTGATCATAATTATTATATATCTCTGACGTGGTAGTCTAGCTGCTCTTGGAGCTATGTAGGATCGTTGTAGGACTTGTTTCTGTCAGAATAGCTAGCGAGTGATGGACTCATTTTGTCTATTGAGGCATATCTCCTACCAGTTAGTTAGTCGTTCAACAGGACCATAAGATGTAGATTATGCTGATGCTGATGATACTGGACATCTGTTCCACAAATTGCTTACTTTATCCTCGGAGGGGTCGTAGTTGGCGATGCCATTGACGTTTGTTAACTTGTGCACTTGACATGTGACATGCACGTGTTATTCATCAATGATCTTGAAATTATTTCGGTCTCTTGTAACTGGATAGATCACTTCTCCTAAGCCATTTTGGTATAGTATGCAGCTTGTGAGTTACGGAATATAAACTTCTTTAAAGACCAGAGTAGTCAGCTCAGAAATTAGAACAGCTTTCTTTCATCTCTGTCCTCAAAAACTTCTCTATACATATTATTCCACTTCTAAAATGCAATGTGCAATCGGTTTGTCAACCTTTGTTTCCGTGCAGAAATATCAAACTGTTGCTCCCTATGTACCTCTCTATATATCTTTCGGTTACTTGGTGTCACTCTGTTGATTATTTTTTATTTGTCTCTTAAAAACAAAGTTTTTAAAGAATAGAATTTCAACAGATTATTTCACCCCGTTAACTCCTTCCTCCCAGGAGCATACTCTACATGCCTTGATCCCAGCCGAAGACCTGGAATCCAACGATGTCATCCTGGCCCGCTTTGACCACATTGAGAAGGAGGTGGAGGTCAACGCCTCCAAAGTGGCCGTGGTCAACCAACTGGCCAGCAACCTCCTGCAGGTGGACCATCCCAACTCAGCCGAAATAACTGACAAGCAGAACCACCTCAACGAGAGGTAGGGTGTTTTTCGTCAGAGCGACATTCTTGAACGGGGCTTTTGTTTACAATTAGGGCTCGGTGAATCCCCTGAACTTCAGTTTATTTTTGGTACTGCATGACAGTGAAATCTCTTCTGGCGACATCGGTAAAGCATATCGGAGGTTTGGTGATATTTTGCTAATCCGATATCTGATAATCCGATCCTCGTTATACCCTCCGTAATTGGTTTGTAAGGATTGTTGTTCCTTCCTTGATATTTTATTGATCAGCCTAGTTAGCGTTGGCTATCTAAGAGAATTGCATAACTTGGAAGGATCGCTTCTGTGACTGTTTTTTGTTGTTGTTTTTTTTGTGGCCACTTAACAGATGGGCCGAGTTGAGCAAACTCCTGAAAGAGAAACGTGATGCAGTCCTCTCGGTCCGCACGGTTCAGACCTACCACTTTGAATGCACCGAAACTACCCAATGGATCCGTGACAAGGCCAGGCTGATCGCGGCCACTGAGGACCTTGGTAACGACTTGGCTGGAATCACCTCCCTGCAGAGGAGGCTGAAGGGAATGGAAAGCGACCTGGCTGCTATCGAAACTAAGGTAACGCAGAAGACTGGCTTGTGAATAAACAGTCAAAGGTCATTTGGGGGTTATGTCACCTAAAGGGGGTGGGGGCATGGCCCCATATTATACCAAAGTTAGGCATCGATGTATTGTTGATGTATCCCAATATGTTTTAGTAAATAAGAGGTCAAAGGTCATCTGTGGCTGTCTAAGCCAACTTAAATAATGTTAAAGGTATGTGACAATTATCATTGAATTCAGGTGTTCAATGTGTATTTGTTAGTAAGGGGTCATTTGATGTCAGTGAAGGTCAGATCGTGAAAATTTCGATATTTTCTCCTTAAAACACGAGCTTCGATGACCGCTCAGTTACCAATTGAGCTTCGGTGCATGCGGTGGGTGCTCAGATCTGTGGTGGTTGAGATTCTTACACTGTATGTAACATTTCCTTTACACCAGTTGGAGGATCTTGGCCAAGAGTCTGATAAACTAGCCCAAGAGCACCCCGAAGACTCTGAGGAGATTCACCGTCGTTACAAGGAGATCATGGATGTCTGGGAGGAACTCAAGGAACTGGTAGGATATGCAAATCTTAACCCCCAACCACTTAAAACTATGTAGGTTCTGACAGAGATTTCTCCTGCTGCTATCCAATCAGTCAACATTCATGGATATTCTTTCAGGAATTTTACGTTTATTATTTAAATCGTAATAGATCCAAGATATTGTGCTGAAATGATTGGCTCCTAATGTAGAGTCATTTTAGAAGCAGTCGTCTTGTTTTCTTACGGTCATGCCGTTGGTGGTTTGTAACATTTATGGTTCAGTTCATATCAAAGTCCCAGAAAGCATCCTTGAAAGGATTAATTTCCACGCTGTAGTTGTGATGATTATTTAATTATGTTGAAAGAGAAGCCAAAATGACTCTTTCTGGCAGTTTTGAGTGGAAAGAGGGGGACACCATGCTAAGGAGCAACGTTGCTGCTCCTTATCAGACATCTCTCATTGTCTTGTCAGTGTTATGTAAGTCTTTAGGGTATCAGGTGGTTTGTTTACATCTTAAATACATCTAAACTAACCTCTCTCTGCGGTAAGAGTAAAGGGCACGTTGGACGACAGCGTCCCGCGTGCCGTACGTTAACCGCTACGTTCCCCGTCTTCCCGTTTAATCAGCTGAAGACCAGGGAGGCAGCCCTGAGCGAAGCAGGCGACCTCCACCAATTCCTGCGTGACATCGACGACTTCCAGGCGTGGCTGGCCAGGACCGTCACGGAGATCGCTTCCGAGGAGCTCCCGGAGAGCCTGGCCGAGGCGGAGAAGATGCTGAACAAACACGCGGCCATCAAGGAGGAGATCGACGGCTACGAGGAGAACTACGCCAAGATGAAGGAGACTGGCGAGCGGATCTGCGCGGACCAAACTGACACGCAATACGTGTTCCTCAAGCAGGTAGGTAGGGTGAAGCCGCATTGCCATAATGAGTAGATGTGTCCTATTGTTTTGAATATTGAATGAGTGGGCAGGGCTTAGTGTAAAATTCTTAATATGACATAACGTCGCAACCGTATGTGTAATTAAGCTTCATAATTGTTGTGGTTGTGTTAAAATGAAACATTTTCATATCGCTTATAATAATTTAATCTCATTAACCTCATTACTATTCATGATTGGGTGGGCTTTGGTAGCTCATGGACATGATACCTCAAGCACAATATATTGGATGGTTTCCTTACTTGGTGGTATACATGTTGGCAATAGCGAGCAGACTGGTTTAATTTGGTTACATGGAAAAATCCTGCAACGTTTTCGTACATTATGATTATGTTCCTGTCGTGATTGCTAAAGCGGCCTCGTGTGCCCTTTTTTGCCCTTAACTACCATCAGCGGCTGCAAGCTCTGGACGACGGCTGGGTAGAGCTCCACCAGATGTGGGAGTCCCGCCAGCAGCTGCTCTCCCAGGCTCTCAACCACCAGATGTTCCTGCGAGACGCCAGGCAGGTCGACTCCATCCTCAACCAACAGGAGAACTTCCTGGCCAAGGTGGAACAACCCGTGAGTCGTTTTTTGTTTGGCGCTTGGCATTCTACACCCGCCTTCCGAGAATCGACGGTATTATGCATGTTTTTAAAGGATAAACTTTGTCCTAAATCAACAGTCCTGAAAACGTTGGAAGCTTCCTGGAGAGAGGAGGATTGCGACAATTTCCATTTTTCATGGCCTGTTTGCTTTAAAGCCATAAAATAAAAGGCCATGAAATTTTATTTGAATTTTTTCGATATTTTAAGAGATGCCTTAGAAAAGAGCGCTGCCTATGCGATGTTTGTTTGAAGGTATTATAAGTAAAAGTACTTACAGTGGTATAAAGATGATGTCTTTGATAGCAAGGCAACCAGGAAAGGGAAATGTACCCAAAGAACATCTTAATAACCATGTGGCCAAACCTTGTAATATAAGCATGTATCCTATCTGATACTTGTTCAGTTTCAAGAACAATTTTAATTCTTTTAAAAATTTATCGCTATCCCGTCTTCCGAAAAACCTCGGGACTGACCTGCACGATGTGCAACAGATACAAAGTCGCTACATTTAAAAGAAAATCAGTACTCTTTGCTTTGATGGAAAATGCTTGCTTCCTCTTCCTTCCATGCACATTTACTTATTCTCTCTTCTTTACTTATTTACTTACTCTCTACTTATTCTCCTCCAGGGATCTTTGGAGGCGTGTGATGAAGCCATCAAGAAATACGAAAACTTCCTCAACCAGATGGACACCAACGACGAGAAGATCAACAACGTGCTGGGATTTGGACAGAAGCTCTGCGACGAAGATCACTACGCAGCGGACAAAATCAACAAGAAATGTGAAAGCATTGAAGAAAGGTCAGTATAGGTGTGATGAATCCATATATATACATCGCTTCCTACCTTTGGTACTTGACAACCATGTTCAGCATTTCTTACACCAAGTTTCACACATTTCTTTCACGATGTTCAGCATTTCTTGTACCAGATTTCTTACACTATATTCCGCATTTCTTACACCATGGTTCACATTACTTACACCATGTTCCACTTTCCTTACACCATGTTCCACTTTCTTTACACCATGTTCCACATTTCTCTTACACCATGTGTAGCATTTCTTATACCATTTTCCTCATTTCTTATGGCATCAAGGTTGGTAGTACATTGCTGATGATTATTTAGGGTAATTTAAATAAACTTTACACCACCCCCTCCCTCCTCCTTCCTTCCCCTATGGCCTCTGCTGACATTCTACTGGACAATGACATGTTTCATTACGAAGGAATCATCCCGAACAAGTTGCTTCCATAAGTATGATAGCTGGCAAATATTTTTACTAGGCTAGATAGGTCAGTTTGGATGGTTCAACATGGTGGTAGTAACCCAAGCTATCTATATTATTTATGAAATTGTCATCGGTGAGCTATACCGGCCGTGCGCTCTTCATGACATCTGTTTAAGGTCATCAGCTTCGAGTTAACCGTCGTCATTAGATTTATCTGTCTTTATGCCTGCTGCATCGTTGAGCTCTGGTTATGTTAGTACGCACCATCCTCCAAAATGCCATTTCTCTGCTGCGTCTGTCAGATGTTCTATTTGAGGCATTGGCATTGCTGAGTTCTTGATGACTTGATAACTGTGTTCATCTGTATTCATGACTCGTCCTTTAATTTTTTTGCGACCCCTCAGGCGAAAGGCCAACCGTAAAGCTGCCGAAGACACCCTGGCCAAGCTCAGGGACAACAGGCTGCTGCAGACCTTCCTGGAGGAGGCAGACGACGTGGGCATGTGGGTGGTGGAGAAGATGGTTATCGCGCAGGAGGAGACCTACGATAACGCCCGCAACTCGCACAGCAGGTGGCAGAAACACCAGACCTTTGAGGCAGAGCTGGACTCCAACAAGGACAGACTGCACAAGCTCAAAGAGGTACGGAAGGTGGTCCCGGGGCCCGTCTGGTCGGGTCGTGGACGGCCCTCGCGCGTGGCGTGAACTGGTTGGCTTTGTCCATCCCGTGATGGATAATTTCCTTCCTGCAAACGTCCACCATTTTTTAGGAGTGATGGTTGCTATTTCTTGTATGTATTCTGTTTCATGCTCCTTTTCATCAAGGGAGTTAACCAAGTCTTGAGCCCCAAATCAAAACCATCGATTATCTTTGTGGTCATTGATTGACTCTACTCTCACCTTAATTATGTTAGTTTAGGTCAGTAGGGGACGGAAGCGCCTTCGACCCCATACAACCCCCAACCCCCCCCCCGTCCGTGACGGTCTGTGGATGAAAACATACGTTCCCCAGGCCTTCTCTTTTTCGACCAATTGTTTAGAGGTTATGACAGAGGCAGGCCTGTAACCATTCAACCCCTCCTGCTCCCCGGGACTGCCAATTAAAACAAACGACCTGACCACTGTATGTATAAGTTCCAAGGGAAGAGGGAACAAACCTGTTCACCACCATTACGCTGCAGCTGTGCTGAGCGAGGGTTATTACGAAGCCATCGAAACCCAATGGAATTTTAGCCGAATCACTGAACACCACGGAAAGACCAATTTCATCGCCACTGCAGATCAGCTTTGCTGATTTGATAGTGGATTTATGAAGCACACTGCTACACGACGCATCCCACTTACCTTTGCCTTTTTATCAGGAATGTTCCTGACTTTGAAAGTCAAATGCAAATCAAAATTAGTTCGTCCGTTTCTATCGGCAATCGTCGCGTTAATTTGAGTTTCTAATAGAACGACCTGCTTAAATGGAAAAAAAAAAAACCCACGTCCGAAATGTTCTTCACATGGTTCTCCCTCTATCCGCAGCACGCCGAGGATCTCATCCGGGAGAAGCCGGAGACGGAGGACGTCGTCCGCCAGCACATCAACGACCTGGAGCACCAGTGGACGGAGCTGGAGGACACCACCAAGGAGAAGGGGAAGAAACTCTCCCAGGAAAACAGCCAGGCGCTCTTCAACCAGGGATGCGACGACCTGGACAACTGGATCACCGACCTGGAATCCCAGCTGAAGCGGGAGGAGGCCGACCAGGACTACGTCACGCTGAACCACGAAATCAGGAAGCAGGAGGTAAGAGTTCGTTAGATCTTGTAGATTGAATCGTCAAAATGTCATTGGACGGGGCGGCTCTCACGACCTCGGTTAAGGAGGGGGCGGGTTTTTTTTTTTTTTTTTTCTCTGCCGTCAAAGAAATGGAAGTCGGGTTTGAATAATTAGTCCAATGGCATCGAAGAAGTTGACTTGGATAAAAATTGTTAGGTTAACTTTGTACGATAGTTAGTTGGGGGAGTATTTTGCGGGCGGGTGAGATTTTGGGGAGCAGTTGGTGATGGCAGAGGGGTCACTTTTCCAGACGTGAGAAATGACATTTGATTGGTTTTCAGATGCTGGAAGAGTTGGTGGTAATCAAGCAGGCTGAGGTCACCCAGCTGGAGGCCCAGCTCTGTCAACTGGAGAACGCCGACGATATAGAGAGGGTGACCGCCAAGAAGGTCCTCATCGAGGAACGGTTCCAGTGTATGTCTGAACCGCTCACCCACAGGAGGAACGAACTGGAGACGCAGAAGAAGAGCATGCAGCTCCTTAAAGATATCGATGCCGAAAAGGTTTGTATATTCTGCTCTGTCGCCCCCTCCCTGCATCCAAACTGGTGACCATTTTAGTAGCTGTGTACTTCGTAATTTTGTTGGAAAGAATTTTGACCTTTCGTCCACGACCCTTTCACGTTTTGTAATGCGGTTGAAAGTTTCCAAGCAGGATTTGAAGAGATTCTTCTTCAATTCCTTGTAGTTCCATGTGAGGGATTTCAATTAGGAAGTTTATATCGTAATGGCATGCACTGTACGGATCAAATAGGCCTTGTGGAGAGAGAGAGAAGCACAGATTAATTATTTGAGGAAGCGTATTATTTAAATTTCTGAGGAATTTCTTAGAATTGAATCGCTGTTAAGATAATTTGATTCGATGCAGAGGTTTTCCCATGGGGATTTGCATTGCGTACAATTCCATCATGTAAACTGAGGGTCTTTGGTCCCTAACATAACGTCCGTGAGCTTTAAAGGTCCTATCTGTGGGGAAACGGTCTTGCAGAGATGGATCCAAGAGAGGATTCCGGCGGCTACCTCCACCGACATCGGCAACAGCCTCCAGTCGGTGAGGACCCTGCAGAAGAAGAACAACGCGCTGAAATCGGAGATAGAGGGCCACCAGCCCCGCATCGAAGAAGTGTGCGAACGCGGCCAGGCGCTGATCGACGAGAACCACCCCAGGAGCCCGGAGATCAAAGAGGGCCTGCAAGAGGTCAACGACCAGCTGGACAGGCTGAAGAAGGCCGTCAAGGACAGGGACGACCGGCTTAAGGATTCGGAAAAAGCGCAGAAGGTGAGCTTTTTAATAAAGATAGAACGGATCCCTTTTCTGTTTCTTTTTTTTCCCTCAGCAGTATACTAGGCTTTGTTGATTGCTGCGTTGTTTCCCTGGGGTGTCCTGTTAAGTGTGAACCAATTGAAAGAAGGAATGAACAGAATGGAGCCACTTCCTGATCTACGTCAAATATTTGTAACGTTTAACGTGATGAAAGAATGCTGGTCAGCTTTGCACTTTATTACATTATTTTTATTATTTGTTTGTTTTTTTTTTTTTTATTATTATTTAATAGGTTTGTTTATTATTATACATTACATTATTTTGTTTTTACTTTTTTACATTTTTATCATTTTATTATTATTTTTTTTAGTAAAGTTTTTAGTAAAGAATGTTTTTTTTAACTTTGTTATATTCTTCTGTTTTTTTTACTTTTTTGTTGTAGTAATTTTTTTGTTTCATTTTTCTATTCTTTCATTTTTAAGTTATTTCATTTCTATTATTTTAATATGGTACTATTTTATTTTATTATCCATTGTTTTTTAATATTGTTATTTTTCATTATAATGTTATTTTCTTGTATTTTTTTTGGGCTCATTCCCCCCTTTTTTTCTTTTTTTTGTATGTGTGTGCGTGTTCCCCGCCGCTGCCCAGTACTACTTTGACGCGGCCGAAGCCGAGGCCTGGCTGAGCGAGCAAGAGCTGTACATGATGGGGGAAGAGAAGGGCAAGGATGAGGCCAGCGCTAAGAGCCTCCTCAAGAAGCACACGATCCTGGAGAAGGCGGTCGAGGACTACGCCGACAACATCAACGAACTCTCCATGGAGGCCAAGAAACTCATCGATGACAATCATCCCGAGAGGTAAATCAACTCACCCCCCCATCTTATTATTGTTTACGTCCGTTACCCCCCCCCCCGTTCCCGCTAGTAAATGGCTGGTCGGGCTGCAGAGCCAACATTTAAGCATTTTTTCTTTTTCTTTAAACTGACCCCAAAATGCGGGGGGGGGGCAGCCGTTTTGGTGCGTCTGGAATGCCGAACCTTGAACCTGCTTTGGAGCGGTTATTGGAGGGGAGGGGGTTGGTGAACTTGTGTCGACTCTGTCGCGTTTGTCTCGGGTTTTTGCAGCGACCAGGTCGCGATCAGGCAGTCCCAGATCGACAAACTCTACGCCGGCCTGAAGGACCTGGCGGAGGAACGGCGCAGCAGGCTGGCGGAAAACAACAAGCTGTTCCAAATCAACCGGGAGATCGACGACATCGAGCAGTGGATCGCCGAGAAGGAGGTCGTGGCCGGGTCGCACGAGCTTGGTCAAGACTTTGAGCATGTCACGGTAAGTGCAGTCATTCTCCAACTCCCTGTAAATCATCTTAGAGGGCATTTTTTTGGGGGGGGGGCTTGATCACGCCCAGGAGACCCAAGACCCTCTCGCTTTCGTTTCGCAGGAGTAGAGAAAAAATAGCGAATGGTTAAAGGTGGTGATGTATGGTGGACTTTGGTTACGAAGTAAAGATTTGGTCGTCAGATCAGCTGGGAAACGATTCTACAATTCTTGTCGGTTACTCCATTCTCTTTGTCTTAATGCAAGGATCAGGGGTAACCGAAATTAATTAGATCAGCATCTTTAACGACGTAGCGCTAATCGTGTGGTAGTGCTGGGGAGACCGAAAATAATTCATCGCTTCTCGGCCGTAATCGTCCACAACTATAAAACTCAGTGATATCTTTGAGCAATAACATGACGGTAGATGATATGGTTCTTTATTCATTATTTTACTTTGAAAACTTGATATTAAGCTAAAAACTATAGTAGAATTTGAAAATGTATCCCCGGCTTCCATTAGCTCGTAAAGAAAGTCTAAAGCATTTGTTCGCCGATATCTCTGCAGATGCTTCAAGACCGGTTCCGGGAGTTCGCTCGTGACACTTTCAACGTCGGTACCGTCAAGGTCACGAAGGTCAACCAAATGTGCGACTCCCACATCGATGAAGGACATTCCGATTCCAACGTCATAGCGGAGTGGCGCGACCAGATCAACGACTCGTGGGCCGACCTCTGTGAACTGATCGAAACGAGGACGACGGTGAGTGCCAACCCTTCCCCCCCCCCCCACCGCTGTTTGCGCACGAGATCTATTAGGCCTTGAAGGCCAGATATGTTGCTGAACAATCTGTAACATTTTTCTGGGGACTAGCCGATGTGGATCCCGGGTCGAATGTGGGGGGGGCTGGTCTTTTATTTACTGGAGTCGTATTATCGGACAAATCGTAAGCAGTTACTTTGAAAAGAAAGTTGTAAACGGATTGGGTCTCGTTGTCCTCTTGAGTGAATTGCTACTCCTGTGAGTAATATGAGCTTTTGTAATAGAATCCTCCCAATTTCTCCGTTCATATTCGTGTATTCGTGGGTATTGTTTAAACTGCAGCGTTATTTTTTTACACGTACCGTTTGGCTCTGTCCTGCTATTTGCGCGATGAAGATTAACAATTTGTTTAATTAATGTAATTGTTTATTACATTTTTCTTCCCCCCCCCGCAGATGTTGGCCGCTTCATACGAGCTTCACAAGTACTACCATGATGCGAAGGAAGTTCTCAGCGACATCAAAGTAAGTTGATTTAAACATCGTACTTCTACAGGGAGCACCCACCATTTTTCTGTATATGTGATTAAAAGCTTACAACGATGTGTAATTTCTAGGAAAGCAGTCGATGCCGGCCGGCCGTGGAGTCTTCATGGAGGCTCCCTGTGGGGAGTGAAATGTCAGAGACCCACTTTAGAATATGGTTAGGGTGTGTTAAACTCATCACTGATAATTGATGCATTGTCTGCCTGGTATCTAAAGCTCTCGATTCGTGCATGTTTGTGGTTTGGCCCTACTTTCAATAGTTGTCCAATCATCATTGACTATGAAGGCTTTAATCTGTGAAACTTTTCTTGAGTCTTGCGCCTGTCTAATGTGATTCACCTATCACTTGTGTTGCAGCTGTCTCTTGTCTCGTGTGTTGCATTAATTTGTCTCATGTGTTGCATAATTTTCCTCATAATTTCTCTCTTTGTTCTCAGGACAAGCAGAATGAAATGTCTGAAGAACTTGGGAAGAATCAGCAACAAGTCGCTATCTTACAGAGGAAACACGTCTCATTCCAGAGTGATCTGGCAGCACTGGGAGCTCAGGTAGCTGCTATTTCTGCACCACAACTCATTTTCAAGCAGGATGCAGTCTTTGTGCTTCTGCTGGTTTCAAACCCCTGATATATATATATATATATAATATATTTGATTAGGTCATAGGTCATGTTCTTCATATCATTATAATGTTGAAAATGCTTTTGGTTTTTCTGAAGCTTCAAAATGTACACAAATGGATGCAACTTGGTTTCTTGATTGTGTCTAGTGTCCCTAACTTAGAGATCTTTAGTATTTGAGTTGGTATTGGATCTTTTTACTTCAAAATAGTAATCTATCAAAGTAACTCAGAATTAGTTTGGTGATTAATGGAGAAGGAAGGAATCTGACAAACGGAGACTAAAGCTTGTTGTTCGTTACCTTAGGGGTTGTACGTGATAACCTCTATCTCCGAACATGTGTTCCTGGAGGAGTTGTTTTTGTTTTGTTTTCGAAGAGAATTTAGAATTGTTTAGAAGTATGTGAACAAACATTTGACCGTCACGTTTACAGGTTAAGGATGTTCAAGATGAAGCAGCCCGTCTGAGGTCGGCCTACGCTGGGGACAAAGCTCGGGATATCGACGCCCAGGAGCAGGAGGTGGTGGATGCGTGGAATGCGCTGAACCAGGGCATTCAGCTCAGGATCAGCAAGTTGGATCAGACCGACGAACTCTACAGGTTCCTCAACATGGTCAGGGCCCTCCTCCTGTGGATGGACGACGTCATCATGGGGATCAAAACGGACGAAAAGCCAGAGTAAGTTTGCCCATCATCACCACCACCAGGATGGTATCGGATGACGCTGAAATTCGCAAGAGTTGAATCGACCGCAAGTTTTCAGAGAGTCTCTCTGAAGGTCAGAGGGTCATATTGTAAGATCAATCACAACAGTTCCTTTGAGGTGTTGTCACACCAATCCATAGTCTTGTCATTGTAAAATTCTACGATGGGGGGGGTGTGGTCGGAAGATTTCCAGTTTTCAAGTGGTCAATCATAACTGCAGAAGGTTGCTTTTGTTGTAGAAGATCATTTGACATAAACCATAGCCATAGCCTATCAAACTTGCATTGATCACGTTGCTTTGACAAGTTTCTGAGGGTGTCCGTTGTTAGCGTGCAGTGTCGGCTTATACGTTGTTTAGCCGCCTGGAGTAGATATATTCCATAATGGTCTGTCCCGTGGTGGTCTGTCCCGTGGTGGTCTGTCCCCGTGGTGGTCGGTCGTGTGCGAATAATCTGTACGTCTGTCCTTGCCGTTTCAGCGACGTGTCAAGCGTAGAGTTGATGATGAACCAACACCAGAGCATCAAAGCCGAGATTGATTCCAGAGACGACAGTTTCACCCAGTGCTTCAACCTCGGAAAAGAGATGCTCAGCCGGGACCACTACGCCTCGGAGGAAGTAAGTCTCCTCCCCCCCGCCTCACCCCTTCTGAACCAGAGCTTGCGATTGCGTTAGATTGTCAGGATCTATTATTTTTGTAAAAAGAAGACACTCCTTGCAACTATTTATGTTGAAGTGTATAGCTTTGCCAAGTTGCTTGTGACTTATCTGCAGTCGTTTTGACACCCGTCGAGCTCTCTGCAACAAGGTTACCGGTGAAGTTTGCATCTATAGTTCTGCCTGTTTATATGTTGAGCGTGCAAAATTAAAAAAAAAGTGACGCACAAATAAATTGCGGTTCCGATGTGTCTTTTCCGTCCTCAGGTCCGTACGAAATTGATGCAGGTCGGAAACAAACGTGTGGACATGATAGACGACTGGGAGCACCGATGGGAATACCTGCAGCTCAGTAAGTGTGGACGAGGATTGATCCGAAACTAATTACGTTAGCATCGAAATAAGTCGGGGAGGCGGGAAATTGCTTACGCTACAAAATGTTTATCAGTCGAGTTCGTTTTAAATGGTGTTTTGCGCGAGATCTTGGTGTAGACGAAACATTACCAAAGGTCGAGCCCTTTTAGAGGGTGACCTTGGTGTAGAACAAGTTTCTTTCTTTGCAAGTTAGTGAAAGCAAATCCGCTTTCGCTGCAAAGTTACACGTTTGTCCGATGTTTTCCGGTGCATACTCTATGATGCTATGACAAGTAGAATACATGGTAATTTTGGGGTATGCTTCAAAGTGTAAAACCCTGACCGCCCCGTTTCCCATCCGCAGTCCTCGAAGTGTTCATGTGGGCCCGGGATGCGCAGTCTGCCGAAGCTTGGCTGTTCGCCCAGGAACAGTACCTTAGGAGTGAAGATTTCGGGGTAAGTGTCAGGCCAGTTTAATGGAATGACCGGCATAGATATCTGATGCTTTGAACAGAAACGAGAGGAAACGATGTTACAAAAATCAAGTTGATTGGCCCCGCTGAAACTCGGAAATCAATAAGGTTCATAACCAGAATGGAATTATTTCTCTATAATGCAATATTTTGACATGAACAAGGTGATCATTTACTAAAGTGTCTTTCTTATTACATAAATTGCTTTATATTGTCTCGTTAGCAATCCATTGATGAAGTTGAGAAGCTCATCAAACGCCACGAAGCCCTGGAGAAGGCCTTGTGGGCCCAGGAAGACAGATTCAGTGCTCTGGAGAAACTCACGACGGTAAGTATAGCTGACGACTAGATGGCCCGGGTTAACCCTGCACTGCTGGGGATCGTGCCCAGGGGTAAGGGAGATTATCTATTCCGTTGGGGGGAGGGGGAAGAGCCAACTGGTATGTGTGAGTCATCGAGGTGAACCTATACCTTGCGTTTGTTCCCTGGTCTGTTCCCTACTTCAAATTGTGGGTATCTGTTTGGGGAAAGAGACCAATGACACTTGTGAGTAGTGGCTCTGAACCAATCATTGCCTTGCATTTGGCCAGCAAACGAAAGGCCTGGTCCCCATCGTGTGTAAGAGGACCGATTGAATTATTATTCATCATTCTAGGGTGATGCCAAAATAGAAATCTTGCATATGTAGAAGCCACACGACATTCGTACTTGTTATAATCGTAAGGAGTTGAATCTTCATTCATTGTACGATAATGCATGTTAAAGAGTTGGTAATGCCAAATGCTAATATATCCACAAACAGCAAGCCGTTTATGTTGATAGGCAGGCAGTATGATTGCAAGAGTCATGAAACACTCGACATCATTTGTCACTCTTGAACTACAGAAGGACCAGATGGAAGTATTAGTAATGTAAATATAGATGTCTTTAAGAAAGTGCATTGGATGTTTACGAGGACTGTCAGCCGGATACTCCAATATTGATATCACAATCGTAGTATCGTCTGTGGACTATTTCTTGTGTTGTAGCATGCACTGGTAAGATTTCTCTCAAGGAAACCGGAAAACCGTTTCAAACCAGAATAATGTAATCTTTTTATAGTATTTTGATGTATGTATGTATATGTATTTTTTAATATTAACGAATATTCAAACGCATCATATCCCGGATGACAGCTGGAACTGCGCGAACTACGAAAACAGCAACAGGAGGCCAGGGCAATGGCCGATAAGACCACCCCTCCTATGAAGGAATCGCCCAAGATGAAGCACAAAGTGGTAGATGAATTCCTGGAGGAGGAACGTGAGAGGGAGAAGGCCGTGGAGAGGGAGCGCAAAGAACAGGAAGAGCAAAGAATAAGGTTAATGAAATGCCATTTTCATTTGTTTTTTTTATTTCATTTGTTTCGTTCGTGTCTATAAACAGTGCAACAGTTCCTCTTTTTTGCATTGTTTCACTGTTCCAATTTATGATTATTTTAATTTTTATCAAATGATCAAATTGTACCTGGATGTGAATCAGGCCTTGACATAAATTTTAAAAACAAGTCGCCACTTGGCGAGCGTGACTAAAAAATCTACTCGCCAAATTGTAAA
>JAODAG010000007.1:347723-360488 GCA_027574785.1 Orphnurgus asper | reverse complement strand
GGTTGGGGGTGGGGGTGGGGAGAAGGTGGCCATGCACACCCTCCCCTACCCCATCCTTCCAATGGCACTCCAATCTCAGTCATAGATTGGATTATTTTTATTGTTACAATGATTCACATTCCACGTCCATCCCTCCCTTGATAACTCCCCCTCCCCCCGCTATGAGTGGTCTCTGTGCCCTTCAATATTCCCTTGAATACAAACCTCACGACTGTAAGTAAACCTATATATAACCAGCTTCACACCAGTTTAATTTGTAACGGATCGTTTAATACCTTAGTTTATATGAAAGGGTACAAGAAAGGGGAACGGCTTCAAACAAAACCTGATGGAAGCAGTAAAACTGTGCTCGTTTTGTGAGATGAATTTTTCTGTCTGAAGTGATATGTCTGCCTCATGAAGTAAAAGAATATGTTGTTTAAACAAATTGAGTACATAATCGGTTTTTTAACCAATAATTCGGCCCTAATCCATCCGCAATACAACGTATTATTTCCCACCCGTCTCCCCCCCCAAAATAAAACACTCGATCTCAGCCTTTTTTTAATCCCATGCAAGCGTCCTTGCTATATAAGCAGTTCAGTAGTCACTGGGCAGTAAATGTATACCAGTCAAGTCTCATAGTACAACGATACCCACCTGCACTGTCGTCAAGTGGTCGTTGAAAAGGGGAGGGGGGGGGTGGTCCGGTATCGCTATCCCCGATCGTATTCATTATTATAGCGAATAGTATTCGAGATTGATTCCAGAGTCTTTCATCTTGCCAAGCAAACTGTCATGATTCTACACCTCAACGAGGTACGTACATCTGATATTGTTTAGCCAATAACTATCAATATAACTTTCGCATGATGTGGCACCCGTTTGTGTCAATCAATCATGTAAAATAATAACATATAACAATTCCTTTTTCCCCCCTCCCAAAAAAAAAAATTCATTCTTAGTATAGATATATCTATATGTCATTTGATCTCTATGTGCATACAAAATTACAGTTACTTTACCTGATATGAAGAAATGTGAAATTTGAATGAATGCAGAGATAAAAAAAAAAAAATATATGTTCAATAATTCCAAAATGGCAAGCCAATGATATGCCATCACCTGTAAAGGTCAGTCCTTTATCCTAGAGATTTTAACATTCCAGTGAAAACTTGAAGAATACCAAAAAAAAAAAATAATAATAATAATAATAAAATACAATCAACATGCTTAACTTGATACAAAGTTCCAGATCTCACACAGCCTAGATAATTAGGGACAATTAACTGTCCCATTTTTGATCTTTATTTTTGCTTAAAAGTTACGTTATTGCACTAATGCCGTCTAGCTCCAACACTCGGTTAATTACAGGCAAATGGTTACGTAAGTTTGACTTACAGGGGAGGAAAAAAATGAATTGGAGCTCTTTTTAAAAGATTCTACTTGTCACGACTAATTAAACTTTCTCACTTGGTGATGAACTTACAAAAAAATAAAAAATTCAACTGCCATGTTTGAAACAGTTTGGCAGACGAATTTATCAAAGAATCGTATACTAGTAAACGAAATGTGTAGACCAACCTACTAATTTCCACACTCAAAATACTAAATCTAACGGTTTGGCAGGCTTTCATATATCACGGGGGTGTATGTTGGTCCAATATTGATTAAACTCTTCATAAAGCTGCTACTGTTTTCCATCTTTTACTTGTTTTAAATGATCTTCTCCCCAAACCCATGCTTCAAATCGCCCTAGCATGAGACGACGAAAACCGCCATTCGTTAAGGCGACTGAATATGCATTGGATAATTGAATATGCATTTTTTTTGTTTTTTTTTTGTACTAAGAATACAGACAATAGGGGCAGGCACATCGTCCCTCGTATATTGCTCTCTGAAACTGAAGGGGAGAGTGATTGACAACATTGGTATATTCATGAGTTCACGAAATGAGCGGTTCCCCTAGTTGGAGGAGGGAGCTTGAGAACCCCTTTCCGACTTAATTATTCACTGACAAGTCACAAGATTGTCTAGATTGACTCTGTTAATCGTGCAACCAAGATTCCAGAAAAGAATGCTGGTTTTAAATTTCCCCCCAAATTTTTAATTATTTTTTTAATGAACAGGGTTTGTCAGAAATGATATCTGGATGTATTTCTTTCTGTTATTGCAGTCAGAGCTTTGACGTCAAGTGTTCACAGACGAAGGTAAAAAAGAACGTTACCCTCACTTTAAAAAAAATAAAAAAAAACTAAATAAAAAAAAAAACTCATAAAAAATCATTCCATCTATTGATTAAAACAAAACTGACAATCTGGTGATGTCCTGAACTTTGAAACACTAATCTTTCAAATGCTGTTGCCAAAATTATTCCAAATTGATCCTGAATATGCCATTGTTGTTGGTCCATTGGATGGATGGTGGTAACGTATCACCCTCTCTCTCTCCCTCCCTCTCTCATTTTGGCTTGTAGCTTTGGCTCCTGGCCCCTACACTAGCCTCTGGTCTGGGGGCAGGCCCTTTTATAGACCCCCAATGCTCCTTCTTCATGTGCTTCTCCAGGGTACTATACACCGAAAAGGGCATACCGCACACCTCACACTTAAACACTTCCTTCGCACCCTTGCCGTGGGTCTTCATGTGTCTGGTCAGCTTGCTGCTCTGGGCGCACGCGTACGAGCACAACTCGCACTTGTACGGCTTCTCTCCCGTGTGGCTCCTGCGGTGGACCGTCAGGTTGCTACAGTTCTTGAATACTTTGCCACAGAACTCGCATTCGTCCGACCGCCGGTTGGTGATGCCCCTCCGGTTGCGGTGGTGGGAGTTGTGGAACGGCGGGAGTACCGACGACGGGTCTCTGTTCCGGGGATAGAATCTCCCGTGGTGGTTTGCTGGCAGGATATTAAGGCTGCCGTTGTGGTGAATAGGACTTGGTAGAATGGGTGGCGGATGGTGCTGTTGCTGAGATGAACTCATGCTCAGGACGGGGCTGAAGAAGTTTGGGGGGTGTGGCAGAGAGGTCCATATGGGCGCTCTTGGCGGCGTCCTTGCTGTAGGTGGTGAAGTGGGCTCTAGCTTGAAGCGTTTTGAAGAGTCACGGTCTGATTCCAGGGGTGGTGGCGATGATTCAAACGAATGGCTGGGTATACTGGGTGGCAGTGGCAGTGTCTTATGTACTGGAGATGGCAGTGGGGTCCTTTGCCTCCCAGGGGATGGTGATGACGTTGGTGTGTGTCTACTAGAACCAGCTGCTAATGGCCCATTCATCTCGTGTTTGCCAGCAAGGAGGCTACTGACGGTACAGCCAAACGAGGGGCCGATTGTGATGTGCTGCTCAGCCACAGCCTGTCGGTAGGCGTCTTTGTATTGCTGGATCTCGCTTAGGCCGGTCCGTTTCATCACCTCACAAAGAAGGGTGTTAACAGGGTGCTCATGGCTGTTACTCGGACGCTCATGTGGGATAGCAGGTGGTTCGTCTTCTGGAAGATGCATTTCTTCCTCCTCCAACTCCATTTCTTCCTCTTCCTCTTCATCGACTGTTGAATTGCTGCTGGAGTTCTTCCCACTCGAGGCATAGTCATCCTCTCCAGACTTTCCTTCACCAGAAGCAGACTCTCTCCCGTTGTGTGTCTTATCTGACTGGGACATTGACCCGTGACGGTCCTTGCTGGCAGTCTTGTGTGTCTTCATGTGGCGTTTCAGCTTGCTTGCTTGGCTGCATGCATGGTCGCAGAGGGAGCATTTGTAAGGTTTTTCGCCGGTATGTGACCGCCTATGGACTATCAGGTTGCTCTGAAATTTGAAGGGTTTGCCGCAGAACTCGCACGACTTCAGTTTGGGTGGGAATGACGGGCGGTACGGCCGCGCGTAGGAGGGAAACCCCAGCGGATCCCTCGGTGTTGCGACGTCGGCTATCAAACGGAGTTTCTGGGCAGCGCTCTCGTCGATCTGACAGGAGTGAGTCGAAGCTGAGCTGAACGGTATGTGCGCAGAGCTGTCGTATGGAGAGGACATGTCTGAAGCTGCCTCTGAAGGTTGGTGGTTGGGTGGCATGTTGAATTCCATGTGAAACGGCTGCCTGAGCGGTACTGGGAAGTACCTCTCGCTGTTACCTCCTAAATGATACCGTTCTCCGCCCGAGGCTAAGGGATGGCGGATGAAGATAGGGAGCTGGCCGCCGTCCGTCAGAAGAGGCAAATGTGGAGAGTTTGGCACGTGGGCAGGTTCATGGGGGTGGGACGAAGTGACCTGGGCTTCGGCAGTGTCGGGTTCCGTGAAGCGCTTTCGTTCGCTCCTGTTCTGGTCCCTCGGTGGGGGGTCCGGCCTTTCCTTGTAGGTGCCCTCGATTGGAGATCTCGTGGGCGGAGCGGAATTGTTGCCCTCTTCCCCGCCTTCGTGGGGGGTCTCCTTGCCGGGAGACGGCCCGCCATCCCTGTCGGCTGCCGTTCCGTCCTTGGCATCTGCTTGGTAGATGTGCAGGCCGTGGTCCTCCTGAACGTGGCGTAGGAGCTCGGCTGCACTGTAGAAAGATCCTTTGCACGTAGAGCAGATCAAGGGTTCTTGGGCGGCTTCGTCTGAAACGAAAGGGGAGGGAAAAAAAAGAAAAAAGACCACAATAAGCCGACTAAATTCAAACCATAGTGTACAGTGTGCTGTATTACCTTACGTCATTGCGTAAAATGGAAGCTGTGTATAGTCCCACATGAATTAGGTATGGATGGTAGGTATAGACAGTACGTAACGTACATTGAATTCCCCCTACCCCCCCCCGGCCTATGATTCCCTCAAACAGGACTATAATCATGTATCGTATACAGAAAGCAAGCTTAAATTTAATGTATATTATCATGCATCAAAAATAATTATGGCAACATTAAAGCATCTTAGTGAAACCTATCAGCTTGTAATTATTTAACTGGGGAAGGGGAACATAACCAGTGGCAGATCCGGAGGTTTAATAATGGTGCCATACGTATAAATAACCATGCTGACTGACATACAAATAGGGATAGGGGCCCCAAACATTACTGTGCCCAGGGCCTCTAAAGACGGCCCTGGGGAGGGGAGGGTGGTGTGCATTTTAAACTGAGACCAGCAGTGGATCCAGGAGTTCTTCCAAAATGGGGGCCCATTATGCGGGGGTGGGGGTGAAGTAGGCAATGTTGCTACTATTTACTGATGTGTAAGTTAGGTGTGTGGTGGCAATGATATGCAAATCTATCATGTTCAATAAGGTGCAGGGCTAGGCCCCCAGCCTACCCCCAGCTGGATCTGCCTTATGAAGTCGAGACATTAATCCCCCACCCCCGCACCCTGTCACCGTCATAAACAAAGGATGGCATACAGCGCGAGGGAGCAAGATGTCTGACCAATTAAATCATCTTTCCTTCACCACGATTCACCAAGAAGGCACACATACATGCACACACACACACACACACACACACACACACACACACACACACACAAGTAACTTGATCTTCAAAGGCTAACTAAATCATAAGCCCAGCTAGATTTCCTTTGTATTAAAATGCAACTGTTTTTTTTTTCCTCCAGGTAATTAAACTTATAATTAGTGAATAAATTCCCCTGGAGGGAAGGGCTGTAGGGTTCACACTTTAGGGTACAACCTTTATACATAATACATGTATAATTTATACATGTATATATTTGACAGCAGCATTTATGACCTGAACAACAGCAGAAATTATATTGAACTATATAGATATATACCTCCATAATTATAGTTAATACTTAAATGCTGCCCTCCCTTATAGACCGAAAGGCCACATGGATGAACAGAACAAGTAGCTTGAAAATATTTTCAGCAGAAACTATTCTTTTTCGTTGTTACTACAATCCAGCCAACTTTCATAATCTAAGGATGATGATCTACATATGGAATGCTATTCAGATATTTAGATATGACGATCACTGCACACCATGAAAGGGTTGTACTATGCTGGTCATAGGGATATGGAGGTGTTGAATATGCATGCCTCTACCGGCAATGTATCACTTCAACTGGTGATGGCCAGGGAGGTGTGTTCTCATTTAAGGAGAGCAAAGAGACCAACTTGATTTTTGTTGTAAAGGAGGTGATAGTTGTACATCCTTCTGTAAAAATAATCCTATAAAAAATCATAGGCAAAATGACATGGAATCGTCCGTACGTAAATTCCATGAAAAAAAAACACATCCCAATTCAGTCTTCTTACGTCATCGATCATTTCAATGCGTATCCTTGCTGCACGAGAAGTATAATTTAAATCGATGGGCATTTTTAATTAACGGTTGACTTCAAAGCAATTGTCAGAGTTGTTTTGAATTATTTGTTCTATTTACTGTTTAATCAGGGAATCAAAAAATCATCAAAATTGGATGAAGAAGATTGTGGTATGGTTTAAAAAAATTAAAAGCTTAAAGAAACCATAGTATCTTTCCTCTACACCTTCCTGTGTGGGTTATGTTCAAAAGCTTAAAGAAACCAGCGGAGTGTCGCACATTATATTGAATGTTAACTACCACTTAAATAACACTACCCACTAAGGGAGCAAAATGCTTAAGTTAAGTTCTCAACTAGTGGTCAATAATTTATTCACTAAAATCCATGTTGTAACTGTCTCCATAGGCATAGTAATCATATGAGGGGGTGTGTGGGGTGGGGAGGGTGAAGGGGGAATTGCTCTACCTCCCTCTACATCCCCTGCACTGTTTAATGGTGGGACAGACAAGTTGGATACCCCTTGAAGGCCTCCACTGATATTGATAAAGCAAAACAATAGCCACAACCTGCCAGCATCCACGGCCTTGGTCGCTATGTTATTGTCGAGACAATAGATGCAGTGAAGATTCATCTGATGAGAGCGGGCTATAGTATGGCAGGCAGGCTGTATCGGACAACCCCCCAGTGACACTGGCTTACAGGGATTTGTTTTGTTATATGGATTAGTGTATAGCTGAATTTGAAAGAATGAAAAGCTACAATAAATTTCAAATGAAGAGTCCCTGATAATGATATGGTAGCCATCCGATATTGTTCTTTAGTTACAGTATCATTATTTTACAAGCTATTTTACAGCAAATTAGAATTAAGCCTCGCCCAATCATGAATATAATATTTACAGTGCTACGAAAGGCACACACCATCCGTGCACTAACACATCCACACCAAAGTATGAAGGTAAATGCACATACTGTTATGAAGATATTGACATGAAGAATTTTATGTTAAGCTTCGTCCAACCCCCCCCCGCCCCCTACATTAATAGTTGAGATACGAGTATCAGACTCAATAGGGCACATCTAGTCAACATGGTGTATCTACCTGTCAAGCACGACGTCGTTGGTCAACCATACTGAGATTTTGTGGCTTCTAAGTTATTTTCAGCGACTTTGTATTAATAGCCCACCGCCACTCATGAATATTAATGAGATGAAAATTTATGGTGATAAGAGACATACCGCGATTAGAAAATGTACCACACATTTATTAACTCCCCCACACCGAGTACGAAGCTAATAGCATATACAGCAGTTGTGAAGATATCGACATTTTAAGAATTTTTTCGTTATATTACCCCACTCACGAGCACCAAGAACTTTTTTGGGGCAAGTCTAACCGGTGTCATGTAAACACTGATCCGACTTGTCACCGTCGAGATGTAACTGTTTACAAGCCAAGCCGCCACATGAACACACACACACACGCACACTGCTTGCTTTCAAACGTTTAGCTGATACAGCCGATGACATCTTTTCTCCTAACCCTAGACCATCGACCACTTTCCCATTGTGTCTTCAACTGACGACAGGCATTTTATCCTGTTCTAGCTGTCATCGGCCGTAAAGTTGTAAGCACGTATATACATACAACACGTACGCATAGTGTTTGGCATCACCAACCAAACTGGAAGGATGCAAAACTCGAGCTCAGTGTGGAATTAAGGGCACCCCGGTGAAAATGGGTGACCCGCCGCGGACATAATATGGCCGACCATCTTTGGATTTTCTAGCGTGACAAGGCCGACACAGTACCATTTTCACTTTAACAGGGGAGTTAGGTGGTCTGAGTACCAGGTCCACCCCCCCCCCATCACTTTGTTTGGCTATAATTATTATTGTTTTAAATGTAAAGTAATAATAGAGACATGATGCACTAAAAATCTGTTGGCTCAGTGATTCCTTTACCCATACAGGAACTTTAATGAAAACAGTGAAGGAAACACATATATATGTAAAGGGTTCTTTGGCCATTGTTGATACAAAAGAAATGAAAGCAGTTTCGAGACATGTTTGTGAGGTCAAAGGATGACAATTTAATATAGATAGACCTGTGGGATGAATGAGGGACAGATCCAACATGAATACATGGATTGGGTCATGTACAAGGGCGACCAACATTTATCTGACAACTGTGACCTCTGTCGACTTCAAATGGCCTTTGACCTCTTCCAAAAACAACAGCATTATTATACCCACTAAAGGTGGACCTATAACATATCAAATATGCATTTTGACCAAGATGTAAATTTTATTTACAAGGTTTTTTCCCCTTTAACCCTTCACTATACAGAACAACAGGGATGTATACTCAACCTTCACTATACAGAACAACAGGGATGTATACTCACTCACGCAGGTGCACCTTACATACCAAATTAGATGTATGACCAAGTAGTAAACTGTTTGCATTTAATTATATATATACTTCTATTTATAAGGTTTTCAGGCTCTGTCGATTACTGACCATGAGACATCTGGCTATTTGCTTCAAAACTTGACCAGAAATGGCTAATCATCAGAGCGCATCTCAGATTCAAAAATTTCCAGGGCCCTCTGAGCATAATACCACGGGTCATATGCGACAAACCTCTGCAACTTTTTGTCAATAATCACTGAATCGAACAACCATAGACCGGCATCGATGCCGACTTCAAAATTACAGACAGTCTACATCACGATGCCGGTGCCATTCATAGGCATGTCCAGAATGCCTAAACGTTTGAAATCTGCTCCATATAAAAACCTTGTATAACTGGATATAACTGAAGCAACCGAGCCAGCCACGTGGTATGACTTGGGGGGGGGGGTTCTGGGTCCACTTCCAAGGCAGTGACATAGCTGGGTGAACCATGGCCTCAACCCAAATAATATGCATATAGGTCAAGAGGGAGAGCCCCTCCCCCCTTCTGTCCCCAAGTGTAAGTGTGTCCTCCCAATCAAAAACATCTACTATTCCGAGAACAATTCCTGGATGTGCCAATATAGTCCTCCCCCGCTAAAAGAGTCAGAATATCTTGTTATGTAGATGTAGCTTTGCACGTTGCGTCGTTTAACATTCACTCCAAGTGAAGTTGGCAAAGTTGCTCTTCCATAGTCACCCCCTTCCCCTTCACCAAAAACACAAGGGCACGGACTCCACATAGTTATCGTCGGATTTGCTTGCATTATTCTTTCAGGGATGGCACTATTATTTCATCCCCCTCCGCTCGACTTTCAAAACTGCCCTGGGCCGCTGGGCCATGGTTTTAGAGGCCTCTTGCTCGACTGCTACTTTAGTGTGGGCCCTTTGTAACTAAAAACTAAAGGGTAGAGGTTGTCCAGCTATACTACAACGTGACACTTAATCACTTAATCATTTAACTACAGTTCATTTCACCAGTTATCAGTTTTTAAAGCATTACCTTCCTCAAAAGTTGGATGCTTAACAGGATACCTCAACAGCATACCCTGGAACTCATATCAACTCGTGGCAGCATATATGGTAATTATCTCTGGTTCTTAGTAGAATTTAGAGACGCCGTATACAGACTTGCTGTCTGGCTCCCACTCTA
The DNA here is from genome assembly GCA_027574785.1 of Orphnurgus asper. NCBI lineage: Eukaryota > Metazoa > Echinodermata > Holothuroidea > Elasipodida > Deimatidae > Orphnurgus > Orphnurgus asper. The sequence continues at coordinate 350,670 of JAODAG010000007.1, read as the reverse complement.
TGGAAACCGACTCATTTGTCTCTCGTGTAGTAATTCTGATACCCAGAAGCATTAATTATCAGATGTGTCGGTGGATATGAAAATGTTATGAATAATGCACTCCATGCTTAAAATCACCGAGCACGATGAGAGCCGGATCTGAGATTTCTTCACGGATCATTTACGAATGTGCACATTGAAGCCTTGACTCGTATGATAAGACCATACTACATACACGGGACCTAACTGTTTAGTTACTGCACGTTTATCTGGCACTGAGCGAGAGGAACGAAGGCAAAATTACTATGCAGTCATGTTACAGGTTACTGATCAGCGCTATATAACATTTAAATTAACGAGTATGCATGACGTTAGGTAAACTACATTATTGACCACTATATGCAGCACCTCAAAAGCTTGTACAAAAATGACGACCGTTTGATATGATGCAGTACAATGACGATGACATGATATATGCAGTACCTCAAGAGCTTTACATGCAATGACGGCATTTGATATATGCAGTACCTCAAAAGACATGTAACAATGACAATATAATGATATATACAGTACCTCAGAAGCTTATACAAGGACGACGATATGATATATGCACGTACCTCAAAAGGCGTAAAACAACGAGGACAATATGATATATGCAGTACCTCAAAAGGCTTTTTATACAATGATGACGATATAGGATATATGCAGTACCTCAAAAGGCTTTTTATACAATGACGACGATATGATATATGCAGTACCTCAAAAGACTTTTTATACAACGATGACAATATGATATCTGCAGTACCTCAAAAGGCTTCTTATACAACGATGACAATATGATATCTGCAGTACCTCAAAAAAGTTTATACAATGTTGATGCAGTACCTCAAAAGGCTTATACAATGGTGACGTTATGAAAATATGCAGTACCTCAAAAGGATTTTTATACAATGACGATGATATGATATATCCAGTACCTCAGAAGGCATATAACAACGATGACAAGAACGATATATGCAGTACCTCAAAAGGCTTATACAATGACGATGATATGATATATGCAGTACCTCAAAAGGATTTTATACAATGAGATATGATATATGCAGTACCTCAAAAGGATTTTATACAATGACGACGATATGATATATGCAGTACCTCAAAAGGCTTATACAATGACGACGATATATATGCAGTACCTCAAAAGGATTTTTATACAATGACGACGATATATATATGCAGTACCTGCCTCGATCTCAAATGGTGAACACCAGCTGCATGTAACAAGCTTTCGTCCAATGTTCAGAGGCTAGTGATCGAGGGCAGGCACGTAACTGTCCACCCCATCCTTCTGTGTTCTGCCATTTTACTGACATCCCCACCCGATGGACATGATTGCACCGCCTCGATCTTGACCATGCACCCGGAGGTCGGAGCAACATGCGTACATCGACCGCCACCAGCTGCACTATACCGCCCGCTGGCTGCCGCCGTGTTGAACAAAGTCATTACAAAACTACTGAACCAAAACCCAATACATCCATTGAATTAACTGAATCATCCACCAAATACCGTGGAAAATTAGCATATATGTCTGGAATAGAACCAGGGACCTACCATGTATGGAAGTTGGATTATGAATTAGTGGACACTGACACCCGCTGAAACCAACCACACCAACTCTCATCCTGGGTACTATAGAACAATTGATAAAAGGACCAGTATGCAGCCTACATTTATAAGGAGGGTATTCATTGCTTCTGGTGAAGCAGAACAAATACTCCCTCAAAAATATGGTGACAATTCACTGAACTTTGGTGATTATTCTTAGCATTCAATTAAAGATAGTCATGGCAAACCAGAAAAGTAAATTACCTGGAGCTGCTGTATATCTTAACATCCCAGAACGATGACTGCCCAGAACGATGACTGCCCTTTATCATATTGTAAAATGTTTTATGGGGTGAATGAACAAAAATGATATGGGAAGGGAAGAGGAACTCCCCCCCCCCAATGTTGGGGGATGAAAGTACCATTTCTCCCCCCATGCACCTCAAGATGTTTCACACTCCAGGAAAAACTTTCTGTCCAGTGTCAATATAAAACTGTTAACAGTTAATGCAGTTTGGTAAAGATGATTACTCACACAAAGCTATCAATTATGTGAAGAACAGATTGTCCAGTTTGTATTTTGCCCCTGGCAAAGATCAGCTGCCAAGGTGAGATTTTTTATCTCCCTCAACATTACCCATTAACACAATTCTAAATTGTCCCCCATATTACAATCATTACAGATCCAATTTACTCAGCTCAGGTTTTTCGCCCCTTCCCCCCCAGACTCCGATACAGATCTGACCTGCTGATATATGGGGCACTGCTGTTGCACAAACCTCTTTGCTATAATACGTTATATAAAATTCCAGTCTCCCTTTGACCTTCGATAAATAGCGGTGACGTAGGCACGATCCATGGTCGATGCGGGAGGTACTACGAACATGAATATTCAGTATTTTAAGAAAGATCGAAAATGTGCTGGCTGCATGTAAGATGGAGCAGGCGAAGGACGAGGAAATTTAATTCATCAACAGCGCTACTTGAACGCGGTGGCCCCTTGTTTTCCTTCCTATAGCGGGACTAAAAATTCCCAATTGCCGTGATTTAGTGGGAGATTTTGGACCATCTCATTGTAGTGTGGGGTTTTGTTTACTGTTTGTGTGATACTACACTAAATACGATCTTGGTTCAAAATCCCACACAAAGTGAGATGGACCAAACTCCAACACTAAATAAGATGGTCCAAATGTCATACTGAATCAGATGGTTCAAAATCCCACACTGAATCAGATGGTTCAAATCCCACACTGAATCAGATGGTTCAAAATCCCACACTAAAATCAGGTGGTTCAAAATCCCACACTGAATCAGATGGTTCAAATCCCACACTGAAATCAGATGGTTCAAAATCCCACGC
>JAODAG010000007.1:328280-340016 GCA_027574785.1 Orphnurgus asper | reverse complement strand
CTCCACCTCATCCATCCCTCCACCTCATCCATCCCTCCACCTCATCCATCCCTCCACCTCATCCATCCCTCCACCTCTTCCGTAGCCATCCGTCCACCTCATCCATCCCTCCACCTCATCTATCCCTCCACTTCATCCATCCCTCACCTCATCCATCCTTCCACCTCATCCATCCCTCCACCTCATCCATCCATCCCTCTACCTCATCCATCCCTCCACCTCTTCCATCCATCCCTCCACCTCATCCATCCCTCCACCTCTTCCATAGCCATCCCTCCACCTCTTCCATCCCTCCACCTCATCCATCCCTCCACCTCTTCCGTAGCCATCCGTCCACCTCATCCATCCCTCCACCTCATCTATCCCTCCACTTCATCCATCCTTCCATCTCATCCATCCCTCCACCTCATCCATCCATCCCTCTACCTCATCCATCCCTCCACCTCTTCTGTAGCCATCCATCCACCTCTTCCATCCATCCACCTCTTCCATCCCTCCACCTCATCCATCCCTCCACCTCATCCATCCATCCAGCTTTTCCTCAGCCATACCTCCACCTCTTCTGCAGCCATCCACCCAACTCTTCCTCAGCCATCCCTCCACCTTGTCCATACCTCCACCTCTTCCGCAACCATCCCTCCACTTCTATCCCTCCACCTCTTCCCTCCTCCTTTGTAGCGTCAGGTAATACCTACATCTCTAATTGATCATATTAAACTTATACATGCTTCCAAACGTTTATATCTCTGCTACTGTATGTACGGCGGTAGAAAATATTGCACTGTTCAGAGATCCCTCTTTTATTTATCCGTCTCCCATATCGCGCTTGGATTTCCCGAAATCGGGCAGTCGATTCCTGCCCACGTCTGACAAAACGCTCCAATTTCGTCGACGTTAACAAATTCTCAAGGTGATGTTATCGTAGCTATTTTTCTCGGCCGGCAAAACTGAAGTTCTCTGAACCCTCTTGTAAGCTATTGAAATCAATGATCGGTTTCTATGTCGCGGACACCCCTACGTGTGCCTCCCTCTCGTCTGGCAGCTATCTCTGCGCACTTCACGATGACACTTAAAGTAGGTAATGCCCCTCTTACTCCATAAATTGGTAGCCTATGGCTGATCTGCGTTTTCCTCGGTTTGTTCATATTGTTCAAGTTTCCCTGCTCAATGCCAACAGCAGCAGCAGCAGCAGCGGCTTCAGTGGCTGAATCTAGGATGGAGAATGGTTTCGCGTACTTTCTCGCCGAGCAGCGTGTAGGTAGGCGACGGATACATTCTTCGTTGCCTTCGTGTCCTTCTCTTAGCATTTACAAATTACACAAAAAAGTAGAACCTCTCCCCCTATCATTGCATCACAGACTACACGGTCTCCTTTTAATTAAACATGATTTTCAATCATTGATTACAGGGCTACTTTTCATTGTAGCCCCTTTGCTCTTCCATAAAGGAGAAAAGCTTATTTTTATTTAATTTTAGTGTGGGTGTGATTGAATCAAGACTGTAGACAATTATTAATCTGTTAGATTTAGTTAGAAGTCAAACGTTATGTAAGAGGATACTGTCTTACATTTAGTTAGTAGTCAAACTTCCAGATGCAAAGGAAAGACCAAGCCCTCTCCCTCCAAAACCTCCACTTCCTTCAAAAATACAACTTAAGGTTATAACAAACTCAAACTAATTGTAACTGATTAAAGATAAATCAACCTATAATGGTTTTTTAAACACCTTCTGGTAGGGGTAATATTTCAAAATAAGGAAAGTCGTACAGAAGTAAGGACGAGGCATGGCTGGGTCTAAAAGAACCGAGTGAACAAGGAGGGGGCAATTCTTTTAAAGTAGCAGACAATGCATGGTACCCATTTCCTTAGCCCAAGGCGGGAACAGTACTTCCACCAATTAATTGAGCAGTGTCAATTAGAGGCAGATCAGAGTAACCACAAAGTTACCCCATATTTCTGCCAACATTGAAAGTATTTAAAAATACAACTGATACATCCAATTAAGGGCAATTTTTGTATCAAAGTGACATAACATTTTGACACAAACTATATATATGCTAGAAACCCCACCCCACCCCCAACTCCAAACAGTCATGTAAGATATAAACCAGAAAATGTTTAATGTAGGCTACGACGTATGCACCAAAAACCATAATGATCCCGCATATTCATGGTAACCACATATACAACATCAATCAATTACCATACCAATGCTGATGATAAATCCGGACATACAATTGCACGTTGATCGAGACTCTTGGTATAATCGTCCAGTGGGCTAATTCATGCATACACTGGCCAATTTTGTTGCTATGGAAACCACGAGTATACACTATAGCTGAGCATGCATGTTGAGCGATAAATCACCAGATGGTTTGGGATATGAACAGAGAGAATGCTCAATGGCCGATATTTCTGTAACTCGCAGTGTTCAATGGTTATTGGCCCCAACAGTTTTTGAGTACTTAGAGCCCTGATATCAAAATCTAGGCAGAATTTTGCATCTAAAATGGCTATTGTGAGGAACGTTCATCAAAAAATGAAGGCCTAAGTTATTGAGAAAACTTGTTCTCTATGCCTCATAGTCTGATAAAGATACATAACCACTCTATGCAAGAAAATGAGTCATAGTGACCCTGCAAACAGTTACCATAATTTGGAAATGAGCATGAAGGAATTTCAAAGATACAATTTCTCTAAATGATAATATTAATGGAAACCTTTTATGGTACATATCACATCAATCAACTCGTGTCACCAGACGCAAGGCAGAAGATAATCGGACATACGGCTCCAAAATGTAACTGTTTTAGTAGATTATTGTAAATATTAATAATTGAATTTTCACGAAATGAACACCAACTACTAGAGCATCAAGGATACTGTTGCTCAATTGTTAGCATATAATTACTATATTCCCTTCAACTTCCACATTCCTGTAATAATCAATGACAGCCAGAAATGTAGACTTACAGTGTGTGATTCCTTTCCATGCACATTCAACTTTTAATGAACTTTAATCCATTGACCCTCAAAATCATGAATAACATTTGCACCTGATGGTTCTGAGTTCTGACCAACTCTGAAAAAGGTTCATAGAGTGGTTAACATAATTTTCATGATCTACCACTGATGACCACACCTTTGACCTAAATATCAGGAATAATTTTTTGTACCTGATGATCCAGTCTGACCAATATTGACAAAAGTGTTTATTATTTTAAGCAATTTTAGTGGCTTTACCCCCAGGTGAGCTTTGATGACCTTTCAGAACTCTTGTACATACTGATTATGACCAACTCTGACTAAGTTTGAATGTGGTTTAAGGATCTTCACAATTTGACCTCTGATGACCTTTGAAGACATTTTTACCTCAAAAGTTTTTTATCTGACCATTCTGACCAAGTTTGAATATTGATATAAAGCATTTTCACAATTTGACCTCTGAAGACCTTTGAAGACCTTTTTACCTCCAAGCATGAATAACTTTTATATCTGATTGTTAATTCTAACCTGCCAATATAGATTCAAGTCTGATTATGGTTTAAGTAATTTTAATGGTTTGACCTCTGATGACCATTTGACCTATATTACTGTACACCCTTCCACTAATGATTTTGATCATCTTTGGTCAGTATCAATTTAAAGGATAGTCCAGATCAACATTTATCGTTGAAATATGTATAATAGAGGAACATAGCCCAAGCATGCATCCTGGTGAAATTTGCATGCAATTACTACGTATATCAGTTGATAATTTTTCAACCTTTTCTACCAAAGTTTGAAACTTGAAGCAAACAGGTCTGATGTCATAGTTGTTGCACACTGATAAAAATATGTTTAGCTTTTAATCTATCATTGACCTTGGATTGGATAGGATTCCAACAAATAACTAGAGGATTTGTGAAGTTACAAATTACAGATGTCTGTGGTTGGCTCATTATGGATGTATCTATAATTTTTCAACCTTTTCTACCAAAGTTTGAAACTTGAAGCAAACAGGTCTGATGTCATAGTTGTTGCACACTGATAAAAATATGTTTAGCTTTTAATCTATCATTGACCTTGGATTGGATAGGATTCCAACAAATAACTAGAGGATTTGTGAAGTTACAAATTACAGATGTCTGTGGTTGGCTCATTATGGATGTATCTATAAAGTTTTTTGGTTAATGTTTGGTTTATAGTCTGTGTGCTTTCTTGGGTGGCTTGCCTATAATTAACAAGCATGATTTTGTAACCCAACCCAACTTGAAATTACCCTCCCCCCTCCCTGTATGCACGCAAATGCAATCACGAGTGCTTCGAGTAAGCCTTCGACCGGCATCAGTCACCAAAATACAGAACGCAAATGTGCAATGAGGTTTCTGACCGTTTATAAACCTAAACGATGACACTCAAAGATTTGGACAAAATTTCACCACTGTTTTACATTTTGCGACATATGGTTTCAGTTAAACATTGCACAATCAATCTCAGGTCATGCATGTATGCTTGCAGATTTCTACTGAGGCCAACCCTTCATGACTATCATCAAATATTTGCATGATCCCTCTCCTCTGTCAAACATCCTCATTTTTAAAATAGGGAAGAGCCTAGAGCACCAACGTTGCAAATCTCAAACAACGTTTTGGTACAGCTGAAGTGAAGCTGCGAGAAGAGCAAAGTTGTGCTCTGTCAAAGTTGCACTCTCTCTCAAAGTTGCTCTCTGCAAATTTTGCGAGAGTTGTGTACACGGTTGCCACCCGCAGCATCCACAGGTAGGTCTGCTCTCGTCAAGTTAAGCAAGGCGGATTTGTGCGATCATGTTTCAACAAGTGAAGGCGAATAACTCAGGTGTTCACGAGCCAGTTAAAATATAGTTCACTGATTTACCATTGATGTAGATTAGAACAAGCCTTTAAGCTTGCCAGGTTTACTGCCCTCCAATTCCAAGGTTAAGCGTTTTAATCGAATTGAAATGCGTTACTTACAATCGATGGCCAGCGAGGCGCATTAATCACGTTGCTAATGAAATCTGTCTGCGTGCGCGGTGGCAGGGCACGCGAGATTGGCGAGATTTCATACAGTCGCATGTACAGCGTAGTAGAGGAGTGCGAGGTCAAGCAAGGGCGCCCCGTATCAAGGCATGTTTTCGAGTGCGCGATGAATCCTATTAATAGACCGAGGCTTGAAAAAAAACACAAAAAAAAACACCCCGGACGATATCAGTCTGACGGTAATCATTGAGGAGGGACAGCAAGTACACTTCATTCCTACTAATGCTAGACTCTGTCCCAAGGCCACATTTATAGTTTGAAATTTCTGTTTCTACGAGAGCAAAACATCATTAATCAACACATGCACAACTGTATGCTCTGATTCCCCAAAAGAATACTATTTCTGGACAATTCAGAATTCGGTACCCACAGAGTAATCAGCCTACTGACCTGGCAGACTCCATCTGAATGTTAGGATGACTATTAAAGCTTTCATATAGGATCTTGAAGTATTTCAAACTTCATTGACACGCTTCTATCAGCTTAAATTGAGCTAGGGCTTTCTTAAATACCAACTATGCTAGATAACTATATCTATACTGTAACAAACTAGGAAAAGGACTCTAAGATGCCCAGCTATACAAAGGTGGTCCATAAATTTTAATGTACCTGTTGATTAATTTATGTTCATTTGTAGAGTTTTACAGCTTGAGCCAGAGGCAGGTGTCCTACCCTTGCAACTAACCCATTATTTAACGGTAGTGTAAATACATTTTTTTTGTAAAGGCAGTGTGCTTTCACTACAGGGTGTTAGTAGCGCTGGCAGGAATTAACCTGTCTACAAGTCAAAGATTAGTGAACGCTGATTGCCTGAAGCAAATCAGGGTACATTAACACTTTGATGCTGTCATTTGTATGCAGTTTGCATGATGGAGGAATTATTGGGTTTGGTTTAAAAAACATCGCAACGAACACGGACACGGGGAGGGAGAATCAAGGGAAACGAGGGGAGAAATCAAGGCGAATATCTTGGCGAATAATTAGGTCACAGGGAGAACCGGAAAGTGGAAATGGGGACTTATTTTTTGAAGCCTACTAGCTGCGAAGTGGCAGCCGCAAAAGTGTAATGGTTCGCTTGTATTTATAATCATGTACCATATGTCAATGAAACACTCAAAAAACATTCTTCTAGTTCTTTTGCAGTCCAGACTAATGTTATCCTTCTTTAATATCACTACTATGCCCCCATTAGTTTATTCACCATCCGGTTCACCAGTTTATTCACAATCCAGTTGAGAGTTCCTGAGAGGTACGTGTTGCGGACCAATCCAGCATCGGGAACCATTCCACATCAGCAGAGTTTGGCGGCACTACAATAAATTTTCAAAAGGGGGTCCGTGCCCTCGTTTTTTGCAATGGTATGATTGGAAATTGTGGAAGTCATACATACATCATCTTCTCTTACGATTTGATTTGATATTAATTGGTACATTTCTGTGTCAAGGAGCAATTTAATTGGGTGTAATTAAGGGTATGTTTTTGAAACCTTATATTTTTGCAAGCTAATTAGATTTAGCGTTGCAAAAACTTTAATTTAGTGACACAACCTTAATCTATGGCAGAATACCTGCATAAGTAACCAGATATGATTTTTATGTCAACTTTTATGTCTAACCAGATATTCTAGTGCTTCACTTTCCAGATACATGTTAATCAACTAAAAGCTATATTCTGCACGAAATATCTACTCCATCCTATATAGAAAATCTGTGGCTATAATTTGACCAGTAACTTATATGCAGTCTTAACCTGTACAGTTTTGGTCAATATGGAACTGCCACGGATCACAAAAGTAGACAAGGAAAAATTTGCGACATACTTTGCATGTGCATCGAAAGAATTCAACCAGCCATCCAGTGGAATGAACTCCATGTAGATTTAGTTTAGTTTGGTACATTAAGGGTTAGGGAAGCCTCAATATAGCTCATAAAGAAACCCCTGTTCGTGTTGCGATCGTGGATGAACAATAGCGTTAACAAGCCTTCTCTTTTTTCGACCAATGTCCAAAGGTTACGAGGCAGGCATGTACCCATCAATCCCATCCTGCTTCCGGGACCACCATTTAACACAAGTGTATTTTGGACAACTTTCTCAAAGACCGAGGGAAGTGAGAGCAACCTGTTCATCACCACTTGAATGCAGCTGCTCTGAGCAAAGTTATTGCAACCGTACGAAATCTAACCAAATTACATAACACCAAGAAAGACTGCACTCATCACCACTGCAAATAGCTGTGCTGAACAAGTCATGCCTGGGGATCGAACCGGCGACCTTTGGGCTGAGAAGCGACACTCAGACCATGTATGCTACACCCTCACTGTGGAAGACCACATGGCTGCATTAGTAGTTACTGTGTCTACTGACCATGATAACACAGTACAATTACACAGTATGAATGTGACTAACACCAGCTAAAATAACATACTTCCTGATATACTACTGCTAGTAATTCCCTAGGCCACAAACATGATTTCCGTTCAAAAAGATTCACAATGTTTTATAGTTACCCAATAGGATTGGCTTTAAAAGTCACAACATAAATTAGACTCATTAATGGAAAAAAGTTTGACCAAAGCAATTTGCATTGGTGTATGAGTAACGACACAAACTGAACTCATCAATAGAGGAAATTCACTAAACACTAGTTTTACTAATTAAAGCAACCCTCATTCTCAAAGTCTCAAAAAAATTTCCGATTATCCCCTCTCCCTCTGTGAAATATTTAACTGAAAAACCAGTCCCCGGAAACCACTAGAGCCAACACACAGATGGTCCAACCGAGAAAGAAAGGGTGCCAAACATGCCTGAGCTACCCTCCTTTGCGAGCTTTAGTTTAAAAATAGGTCACTGCCTTAGACTTTGGCTAGTACAAATACATCTTCCCAGCCAGTGCCTGCCTGCGCCAGACATGTTTAATCACACTGTCTGGTCGAGCCCTACAGATATGTCCCTGCGCTAGCTATCGTATGAATGTACGGCAGGCAGGCAAGTCCAATTACAGGAGCCAAAACCAAAAGGGATACTGCCATAGGTGCAGGTAGAAGCCGCCGCCGCTGCTGCTGCTGCTGCTGCTGCTGCGATGATTGCATACAGCAGTGACCTTGAGTAAACAAAAGCTCTGTACACAGCAACTACACATTCACTGACCAGTCAAGTGTTGCGGAGAATTTTTGTTATCTATTGTATTGTCTACCGGCACCGCCAGAATTTCTATGGCTTCTGGTGTTTTTTTGTTTTGTTTTTGTTTTGTGCAAGGCCGGCCTGGGCTGGGCAGGCAGTAATTATTACTTATTTTCTACGACTTAAGAATTATAAGCTAGCGCGAATGGTCCGTCTTTTAATTTTTTGTTGTTGCTATGATTAAGGTTTCCGGCTGAACGACAGCTGCTGTAACAGAGAACACGCACATATATATATATATATATATATATATATACGCACAGATTGCATGATTTGCACAATGCTGCAGTAATCAACAGGATATATTTGGATAGTATGATGTCATAGGAGTGTACCATTTTTATTTTTACAAATCCTTGGGATTCCATGAGTGCAAGAAATAGCATTATTGGACATTTTTAACAATAAATATTAATTAATTATTAATGTAATATGTCGAGTGTCTACTTTCAAAAATTGAAAACCAGGTTGTCGTACTAATTCTCGGTTATTTGTACTCGTGCCTACGAGGCTGTCAGTTCTTGTATCTAACAGATAAACTATACTGGCAAACCTAGGATTGAGATAAATCATAAAATACAAAACACCGCTGGCTTAAAATAGCCTTCACTGCTAGCGTAGTTGTACAGTGCCACACATGATGTATAGATATCAGAGTCAGTGTCTCTATTCTCTGGACTCTGGAAACCAACTACGGTCAAGGCCGTCAGCAGTGACAATAACGGTTCCGTGAAAATTAAAATGATCGGAATAGATCGTGGCTAATTATAGTTATATCTTTGCTATCAAATATGATAATTTTTGTCTGCATTTTTATCGAGCTTGTGTTCTGATGTGACTATAAGCATAATATACACAGCAAGTGGTATACTTCATCTCATTGCACTAGTCTGTATGAAGTTCATGCCCTCCGAGAGTAGCACTAACAGCCATCCAAGAGTAGCACTAACAGCCATTCAAGAGTCGTACTAAGAGCCATTCAAGAGTAGCACTAACAGCCATTCAAGAGTAGAGCTAACAACCATTCAAGAGTAGCACTAATGGCCATTAATTGCTTAATTTTCCATACATCATATCCCCCATTGTAACAGCCACATATGAGAATTGACCCTTCCTCCTATTTTACACGCCCAGTACCCCTCTGTAATCATCCCGAGCAGACTTTGATCGCACAAGTGATGTATGGAAGTATATATATGATATTGTAAAAGCTTAATGCTTGGTAATAAATATTCATTACGAGCAATGACCACTTTCGTTAGATTGCGTCACAATGGAGAGACAATCTACGACGACTATACGAAGGTCTAACATCACGTCGCTAATCGATATGCACTTAAACAACAGGAACTTGAAGTGATCCTGAATGGTTTGGTGTGTAAAGTTGCACTCCCATTAAACCTTTCTCCAGGATACTAGGAAAGTAGAGAATGTACAGTCCGACCCTACATATGCAAATGACAGCTCGCATGGGGAAGCGCCAGCCCCGCATGCTCTTTTGACAGCGGCCATTATGAGCGACTTGATTGGCCCGTACGTATAGTCTGCTACATGTTTGCTGAATCGCCAAAATCCATTTCCCCCCCCTCCATCCCCCACCCTGGTTATAGCACCTACGGCACTATTAAATCGATTTCCCATTTTATTTATTGATGACTTAATTAACAATTACATTGACCTGATGGCTTTTACGTACAAAGTCTGTCAGTCATTGGAATGGGAGATTCAAACATAATAATCCAATTCAGAAATTTGTTGGTAGCAATTTGGGCCCATGGTATAATTACCACCAAGTATAATAATATCATTTAGGGGAGAGGAGGAGGGGGGAACACTATAGGGTACCATACTAAATGATTAGGTAACACTCAGCAATGTGAAATAAACCCCTAATGTGAGAGAGTTAACTAAGGAGTTGGATGCTTCACAAGATTACTTACATGTTACTTAGGGTGGATATATATACTTCCAAGGAGGCCTACCCATATGACATAGATGTGTCACATTTCCCCCCCCCATCTCGCACAACCCACAAATTTTACATTTAAGATACAAAAGAGTTGTAGATACAAAAGAGTTGTAAAATAGTTGTCTGGGATGTACTAGTTTGTACTCCTTGTTGGAAGAGATTTAATCAGACAGAAGTCAGAAATCAATAAACTTAAATCAATATTTTTTCAGCCCCTTGAAAAGAACTTGAAGGTATCCTCTCTGCGGCCAGATAACGCGTTCATTGGATAACTTGTTTTAGAATTGTAGGATCAAAACATGAGCTTCACCAATATATTCTACCAAAAACAATTATACCAGCAAATATAGTTGCATCCAAAAAAGGAGCTATGATATTATATAATACTTTGGAGGTGTCAGCTGCCTGGTGCAGAATTCAAGTTGGAAGATTGGTTTTCCCATTTTTCTGTACAATGTCTGTAGGGCTGGCTGTCAGATATAGGTCAGTGTTCTTTTGCTGTTCCAAAGATCCTTAGCATAGCTTTGGAAGATTTTGACGTAATATAATCCCATATATTCACTTACGTGGTATAATTTCTGCAAGAATGTACCTGAGTGTATCTGAATAGCCTAAGGGATATGATAGTATCTTATGTATTTATAGTCCATACTATGTATTGGAGGTATATCTTACATTATGCGTACATATCCCGCTTCCACTCATAAATGAAAAACTCCCCTGTAGTTCTCCGCCTAGTCTTCCATCTGAATGTCTAGAATTCCCAGCAGCTAAGGGACCCAGTCTCCTGGATGGAGAAGAGAAGTCTAATACCCCCATGAAAACTTCTTGTCATGGGGACCTAGATTCCCGAACAGGGCAGATCGAAAGATCCCGGGCGAGTGACTCTAAACAGGGAGTTAAGAAGAAAATGGGCAAAGAACCTGACCGATCCCTGTCCTAAATAGCCGTGAATCTGCAAGAGGATGAATCGTCGGTCTGCTAGAGATGTGGTGCTCGTGAAACCTCCAAAACCAGTAAGTTTTAGGGGGCACTTTACTGCACTCTACGTACCCATGTCTTATCAAATTAACTCACGAGAAGCACTGACCCTACATAGGGACGTTATAGACGCACAGGTAGTGTGCACCAGCCTCCATGTCATCCCGGCTAAACTACCAAACCTGTGTTTAACATTCAAAGTAAGGCGTTTGTCCTCACAAATTGATTAATTTGCATAAGTGTATCCACGACGGTAGCTTCCAAGCATCCAGTTCCCCCAGCCTAGCTGCTATATATTCATCGAACCAAATGTTATAGCTGATTAATTTTGATTTGCCAAACCATATACGGCTGGGTAATATAAGTATGAAGCCCATATCTTTGTCATTCGGTTACGTGGCAACATTTAATGATCTCCATAAAAATTATACTGAGCTGTCAAGATGCATGAATTTCAACTCCATTGCACATGGCATGACTTTGATCTGGCCATGCAAGTATGGCTAGGTATATGCAAGTATGGCTAGGTATATGCAAGTATGGCTAGGTATATGCAAGTATGGCTAGG
>JAODAG010000007.1:312785-323235 GCA_027574785.1 Orphnurgus asper | reverse complement strand
ATATAGACCATTTGCGAGTTAGGAAACTGTTGAATCCCAAAGCCATCCACCTCGAATGGAGAATTTTAAAGGGATTTTCTGCTTGCAAATCAAATCATTCCTATAATTGAGAGGACGAAAATCCCATTAAATATATAGCACATCGGCTGTTTTGAGATATTGATTTTTAAACTTATTTCGGTTATATTTCATTAATTACCGTAGGCCTATGCCTCTAGCAACATCGAAAATAATGACGTCATCACATAAGATTTGCGGAAAAGGACTCTTCACTTTCCTTTATATAATTTTTAGACCCTATGCTGATTTAGACCCTATGCTGACTTGAAAGAGGACAACCAATTCTTTAATATTTGTTTTAATTTGTTTTCTTTGGCATATTGGTTGTTGCTCAAACATATACCAACGGTATAGAAAATTCAGGAGAAATCATATCAAATCAGAAATTATGCAATTATAACGAAAAACAAAAGCTTCTGGAGACAATACATTTATAGACAACTGTCGGTATTGCTGTTTGGAGGTGGGGACTATATTTGGCAATAATAATTAATCAACCCCGAAATAATATTAACAATGTTAAAAAGCGAGAAATCTCAAGAAACTTGTAAATATTCACTTTTCAGCTACAGATGCAGATTTTTTTCCCCTCTCTACAACATATCAAATTGAATTCTTCCTCCGGAGAATTTCTATCAGAATTTCGGTATAAAATTTCGTATCTGACGAGGCGGGAAACCTGCCAGTGATAGCTCAGTTATGTATAGTAAATAGTACGCTGCATTGAGAGATACCAAATGCGCCCACTTGAAATACAACATGAAATCGGGATTTCTGCGCATTGAGAACTGAAAAGGAAGCCTCCTTAAAGTAATTTGGATTTCAGGGGACACCGGGTGATGTCACATTCCCTCCCCCCTCCCTTCATTGCAAAATAAAAAGGAATTGGACCCCCGGAGCCCTATTGGCGGTTCCTGGGCCCACCCGAAACGGATGAGCGCTCGTGCTTCGTCGGCATTAAATTGTAATCCACACATCGTTAAATATATTAAGGCCCTCCCCCTAACATTTCTTATGTTGTGTTAAAATGCGATTTAAAAAAATTGGTGCTTCACCACCTGACCTACAACGCGTTGTACACAGCGGTGCATGGTATGTTGCAAACCTAAAACTAGTGCAAGAAAACAATTCCCTCGTATTTGAGTCAGTCAGTTATCCCCGACAGTTAATTAAGCAGATGTAATGTAATAATATTGAAAAATAAAAATATGACAATTATTTTTGACCATTTTTTCTGCCAATTTAGGAGATTTCATGAAAATCTGAACTGGGCATTTGAAAGTCATATAATTAAGTAAATGTACGGGTGGTACCTATATACATTTAATAAAAAATAGAAAGTAGGTGGAAAATGAATTTTTAAGATTTTTACTGTGGGTATACCCCCTTAAACATGATTATTGTACTGACGTAAATGACGAATGCCTAATAATACCGTCGTTTGTAATGTTTACGCCATAGCTAGCTGCGCATCGTCGCCGCGCGCCACCTCTCATGGGTTGCGCTCTGATTATCAACTCTCTTTCTTCTTCTTCTTATTCTTCTTCTTCTAACTTCATAGTCTATAGTGTAAAATAGTTTCCGATTTCTCGGGAGAATTTCTAGCAATAAATAATTCGCTCAGTAATTACAACTGTTGTTAAAGTTCAACTCTGACTCTTTTTTTCTGGTTGTGCTTTTGCCCTTCGGCCAAGCTGGGGGCTGCAAGTGTACATTGTTCTCTATGTGCGTCGTCTATATTTCTCTCTATTAATTGGACGGAGGTTTACACGCTAAGCAACACAGACCTCTATAGTTGCAAAGAGCACTCACTACCAGGTACTACAAACGACGATTTAGCCAGGGAAAATTGTTTTTAAAAGCAACGACAATATTAATTGACCTCTGGCGACACTTACCTTGTTTTATAACTCTGGCCATAGGCTAATCTGCTAAGTACGGAGCTAGAGATACGACTCGATGTGAGGACGTTAAACATACTCGACATGTTTTAGACCTACAGTACAGAGTTTAAATATCATGTTTCTGCAGTATAACATCTAGAATTTTATAAAGTTATAAAGGAGTTTTATCGGAGAGAAAAAATCAGCCCCCCCCCCTCCCCAGGGCCATCATTGACAGAATTAATTAGTAAGCAACTTTTTAAAAAAGGCGTCGTAATGATGACGACACCAGTGAAAATCGGTGGTAACTCCACATCGTGTGATTACAGTGTACCGTTTTGGCGGCTATGGCCAGCCTACCCCATATTACCGTACGTGATTAACAGCAGTATGCAGCACGTTGGCTACAACCTATAACCGTGTTAGTATAATATTCAAATAGAAGGTGACACATATTTCGTTGCAGGAAATAAATTTCGTGCATGGGTAACGAACACAACGAAGGGTAATAATAACAAAAAAGAGGTAACGTTATTGAAACATTATTGATTCAAAAAATCCCGAGTACAATTTTGTTTATTTACATATAGTCCTGTATAGGCCTATATATCCAGCTTCAGCACCAAAGTGCATGACTGTCGAGAATGTTTGCTGTATCTGGGGTCTCCAGTGTGTTCGACAATCTTAATTACAATTAGGGGGAGATTGACAAGTGAAATCCCAAACCCACCTAGTCCCACCAAATCCGCCTAGTTCCCAAGGAATTAACCAATTCATTAAGTTACTCACGTTTGTAATTTAAAGCATTATAGATGTATCCCTATTTACCAAAACTGTTACTATATATATCTATATATATATATATATATATATTTATATACCACAATCTGTATTCACCATCGGCCTTAAGAATAACATACTAATTCAATGTTTCTTTTTTCCCCAAGCCAAATTCCTTAAGTGCCGTCTGTATATAGCGTATACATATATATATATATATATATATATATATATACATATATAGCATATATGGAGACAACGTAAAGCTACATACGGTAACAGAACCCCCGAAAAAACAAAAACCTAACATCAGAAACCAACAAAATAATAACACGATCAAGTTAAATGAAGCGATTAGTGCAATTGAATCAAACGAACGCAAGAAAACGACAAAGTACCGGTAAGTCCGCTTACATGAAATAATTTATGTTTTGTTATGTGGATCACGTCGAATCCCCGTGGATTTGATGGTTAGCTTTAGAAGAATACACTTAAGACCACATTCGTCGTAGGTAGCGCGTTGTGCGTCGGTTTGTCTGTATAATAGCTCGGGGCCACTAAACTTTCTATTAACTCCAAACTAAAGTAGAATATGAGGATTTCCATTATGACTATAAAATATGAAATCACAAATACACATCTTCTATAAAAGACAGTCACCACAATTATGGGTGGGTTTTTTTTGGTTTTGTTTTGATGTTGACTAACTACTTACTATTTAATTACGTCTTATTTCCCGCGGGCTATTTCCTTGCAAGGAATGAGAGAATGTTTTAAGACTTTAGTGCATAATGATTGCGTAAGACTTGAACAAATCGTGAGAGATCCATTAAAAGTGATATTGCGAGCACTGTTTAAAGTAAAATGTAAGGGCTACATGTTTAACCGTATGTACAAGTAGTGTTTGACGTTCGATGACGTAACAGCATATGCCACGTGACCATCTAACATAGCTACGGTAACAGCTCAGATGATATGGGTTGTTTGGTACGGTAGCCCCGCCTACTTACAGCGCGCCACTGGCATTTTCTAACACAAATGGGCGACTAACAGGACGAGGATGGCTATAATAATGACATTAATGTTAATACTTAAAATAACAGCTGATGAACAGGTTGCTCTCTCCCTTCCCCCGGTCTTTGAGAAAGTAGTCAAAGGTCAACGTCCGTCGGATGGGGACGTTAAATGGCGTGCGGTCCAGGGAGCATGATAGGAATGGGATGGTTAAACGGGTTGACTCGTTAAACTTCTGTTTGGTCGAAAGGAGAAGGCTTGTTAAAGCCAGTGTTCATCCATGATCACAGCACGAACAGGGTATGATCAATATTTCTTTCGCATTAAGGCCGTTCACCGTTGGGTTTCTAGGATTTACTATACCATGCCATGTGTTACATGGCGCTATGACGCTCGCCCAAATGATCTCTTGGCCTTAAACACAGTCCGAATGAAATAGGACTGGGGGCTGGGGAGCTGGTCAGTTGGTCATTTGATGCCGTTGGTTCGTTTAGCTCTTCCTTGGGTGGGTTTTCACTTATTAGTAACATCACTTTTATCCGACTACTGAACATAAAAGTGTACACGAAAGACGTCCCCCTCATTTGTATATTTGGCTGTACTTTATATATTCACGTGGTGGTTTGTAAACGAAAGGTAAGAACTTAATCTCCCACCGCGCTGCTCCTGGTTTCCGACTCCGTCGGTCTCGACTTGTTGCATTTATAGAGAATAATCCCAATGCCCTCGGGCAAATACATTAATATCGTATTCATGAACAACTTTTGTACGGTTTGTTCTCGTTATGGACAACAACCTTTATTTATTAATGAACGCCGCTAATGGGGGAGTAAAGCCCACACGTTATCGATTTACCGCGCGATTAATTAAGGGGATGTTTCAGAACTGAAAACTACGGTAGATGAAGGAATCTCAAAGTTTTTACCTCTCGGTTTTATATTGTCGAATCATAAGCCAAACGATGATAGTGAAGATTTGCAGGGCGAGAACCGCCGTTCACTCGGTGTTTTATTGCGTGTCTGCCGGTAATCCAGAGTATAAGGTCCCGTGTATTACTCTCGGAAATGATACGTTTATTGATCTTGTGACAGGATCAGTCATGTTTTTCTTCTCACATGCGTTGGCAACTAAGCCGTTGGCCGGAGTGTGATTTGAACGCAGGTGCACGCGGGAAAGTCGAACGATATCATATACAAGTAGATATCGTATACAAGGCCATAACTAAATGTGTGGCATTAAAATTGGAGAAAGCCATTATAGAGGTTTTTTAAATAAAAAAAAGCCATGTTGATCTTTGAGAAAGTGGTCAAGGGTCGACTTCCTAACCTTGTTTGATGTGATGGTACCGTGGTATATTCTGCAGATGTTGGGTCACGTTAAAGCACTATATACTAAAGTAAACTAAACTAAGGTGTCCCCGATAAAAATCTCTCTACGATGATGATTGTAGGTGTTTGAAGAAAGAGTGCAACCTTGCTCACACTTCCCAATTCTTCTTCATTTGTAGAGTAATAGATCAGTAGACAAACGTCGAGTTGTATTTCAGTATAGATGACGCTGTGTAAACATAATAAACATGCAGATTATAAATAAAGATGAAGCGAAGAAAACTGCTATAGGCCCGTTTAATTCGAATATTAATATCATTCGAATATAACTGGGATTAAATTTAGGCCTACCACTCATTCTCTGCGGATATACGTAGCATTCACAATAATGTTGTCTATGTATAAAAACAATCCTATAACAGTAATATTTTAATATAATCTTATAGGCTATATGTAATTCGTATAACCTCTAAGAATAATATTATTGTATATATCATATTATGTGAATCGGATGAGATTTATAAACATGCAGCAAGTCGCGGATCGATGTCCATGTTTCGCCGCCTCAATAGCGGTTTTAATAGTTTGTCAAGAAATTACGTCGATTGCACCAAGTTATCATTGGCATAGGTCCCTGAAGAATATGTGATTATATCGACCATCATCAATACATGGTATAGATTGAATCCAGACTCGTAACTGGGAAATTTCTTGCTCGTGCGTGCATTTTTTCATTTTTTACGACTATTAACTGTTTTAAACGTCCTACCTGATTTGAAACAAGCCGATGGTCTTCGTTTTTTATAAGTTTTCTCTCATCAAATGTTTCAAAAGCCAGGCTCCGCCTGTTGCTATAGTGTACGTCCATGTATTCCAGCCGCTATCGCTGCAACTGGCGACACCCGCTGATGAAATATATCATGTAATGTATAATCTCATTCGTCTGTCATATACATGCAATATACAAATTGATATATTATAAACAGAATGCACGGTAACTAAGACCAAGAGCCGAACGCTATATGACTTTCGGTGGTACGGTATATAGGCTACACTTTATTCACTTCCAGGCTATATAATCCCACGCGCTCGGGTCTTTATTTTGCATTAGGGAACATGTTCACTGTTGATTATGGGTGAGAGCATTTAGATTTATCTACATAGAATGATAAACGTCAGATTTGGGACAAAAAACGTCCTAAAGCTTTCGTCAAACGTGAAGACAAAAGCACGAAAATTAATATTTCACCAAAAGGGGGGAGGGTTCGCGCGTTCTGACATTCATGTCTTTCTCTTCTGACGCTAGCTTACGGTGGTGGAAACTCGGATGGAAATAAACGTAACAATTAAAGCTGGACAGAAATATCACCTCAGCCGAATAATGACTGCTGATTGGTTAGCCGGAATGATATTAAAACAGGTGACAATATGGAACATTAAAAATTCTCTCAATACTTGTTAAGTCGGTTGTGCCATAAAAAAAACACCCAATTGGGGACGAAAACTGCGTATGAAAGTAGGTTGTATTTCGTAAAGTTATTATACCCATAAACAGTTGGAGACTTTCGTCGTCTGATTCTTCATACTGGAAGCCAGAATTGAGTATTGAAGGACCATCTATTTGGATTAACCTTTGCGGTTTTATTTCTTTACTTAATGATAGTTGCTATGTGTATTCTCCTCTTACGGATAGTCATAACGAATTTATCAGCAGCCAAGCAGAACATTTTCTACGGCCGATGTACGGTAACCATGGAATTGTCATTAGATGTATTGAAGACGCAACTCCCTGATTTAACCAGGGAGTTGTCGTTAGACGCGATGATGATGCAACTACCTGATTTAACCAAGGAGTTATCGCTAGATTTAGGATGGCGCAACTCCCTGCATGATTTACAAAAAAATTACAATTTGTGACCGCGGGTACTCTAGTTATTATCTCCTAATTTGAAACAATGGTGTTGAAACATCAACACCGTATATAGAATGTGGTGCAAAACTGTAAACAATAAATAAACTAAACGTATTTTCCTCTGAAAAGTTCTCAGATCGCGCAAAATAAAATAGGCAACATAGACTAGGCTGACACGTCAGAACGCCCGCCGGCTTTTAGCTTTGTATTAGTTCTCGTAGTTAACGCGTCATCACAAGTATGTGTCATGACAAGTGTATTCATAGCGGCCCTAACAAGTCGCCGTACGTCAATGTTATTAACGTATTGAAGAAGTCACATTAAGGTATTGAGTCTCCGCACTAGAGAGAACATGACCGGGAGAGCACGAGAGTAAAGGATAAAGCTTTCAGCAAAATCCATCAACATCTTCTATGGTTAATTGACCCCGACAAAATAAAACCATGTAACATTTATGAATGTGTGTGTTCAGTCGCAGGCTTTGCACGGACGATGACACATACATGCATGGAGTGAACGAACACACAGAGTAAGCCCATCGGCATGTTCATGTGTTTCATGATGCTGTCTGTCCGGACAGGTTTGTAGTAGCTCAGCTTACTAATATGTTTCAGTGAACACTGAGCCGATACCTCTTGTGTTCTCCGCTTTAATTTCTGCGCAGAATCTTGAATTAATCCTCCTTGATAGTGGCCTTCGTCCTGAATTGATAGACCGTCCGATGGGCGCATGTAGGCGTACTGCGGTGTGATGAACTGACGAACTGCATGGTCCCCCGGGGAGCAGGGTAACAAGTCTACGAGGGAGTGGGGGTATAGAACACCCCTGGCACTCACTGGGCACATGTACGATCGGTCTGCACATGGACGATCAGTCGACACATGGACGATCAGTCGGCACATGTGCGATCGCTCTGCACGTGGACCTACTATCACTCCAATGAAATCCCGTAAAACTGTTATATTTTTCACCATACCAGAATCACATTTTTTTTCTCTAAAATATAACATCCAGAGAAAATCATCCAATTTTTTTTCTAAGATACCAAAATACAAATTTTAGTCATAAAACCCCAAATGGGGATTAAAGCTGCGTATGAAAGGTAGGTTGTATCATTTATAAATATTTTATACGTTATACTAGAAAAAGTAGCGTATCGACTGGGGGAGGGAGGGGCATTTCCCCCTGGGCGCTCAATTTTGATACCCATCAGAGCTAGCGACGGATCCAGAGGAAGATTCTTTCGCCCAGAATACGGTGTCCCGGGGAAGCGTTTAAGCCACTTTCACCCCTCTTTTCGTATGGGGCGAATGTGACTCTTTCCTCGTGATCAGCGCATAGATCCAGCCCTGGTTGGTTATCCATAAAACATGCGTTCTTAATCAATAGGCGCAATTACAACTCGTGTACCGGTATATCTCGTGTACATGGTAGATTTTCTATGAAAATTTAATTCATATAATAAGTGTAACGTCAAGTGACGACAACTAATATTTTACATGAAAATCAGTCAACGTTATAAAGCACTATGGTTAGGCTAAAGGGAATGACCTTTGGTATTGCTAATTCTCCAGTAACAGAGAGATCGATCTTACGTTAGTAATGTTATAGTTTACGAGAGGGACACTCTTGCGTTCATTCAGGTTGGCTCATTTAAGAATGACATCATACAATACATGTATCTAGGTAATATAGGCCTATGTTGTGAGTGTAGTACCGTGTAAGGTGTACCTCATGACTCCGTTGGAGGACTCATCCCTCACTATTGACCGGTGCATTCTGTCCTTCATAGCATACCACAGATACATGTACTACATAATGATCTTTATTTGCCATTTTCACCAGCATATTAGTCCGGTTCTGTGAGTAATGCAGGGAGGATTGTAAGTAACTATGCTGGCACCTATACAGGCCATCTCTGCTAGACCATCTCCGCAACGACGCATTTATATCTTCACCGTTCGTAGCTGTATAGCAACTACGTATACATATATTATACATATGGTTGTTTAGTCATCTAAATGAGATGGTTGTCATCGCCTTGGTTGAAAACCGACAGCAAGATTTAGATAATTCCAGTCTAATTATCGATGGAAATTCAGTGCCGAGAAGCGGACAAGTATGCAGAAACCTTTGACAATCCACCCTCTCTCCACCTCTCTCCCCATCTCCCCCCCCCCCCTCTCTCTCCATCTCTCTCTCTCTCTCTGGGTTTAACGTAGTTCGATGGACAAGACCGAAGATAATTAGCAGAGCGTCACACGTTGAATGTTGGCTTGCCACCCTCTCGTCTCGTTAGTATAGAGGAGTTCAAGGCTAGCCCTAATTTTCCCGAGGAAGCTCGGGGCAACGGTGGTCGTCGAGAACGCCGCCGCTAAAATCAATTCGCTGGACTAAATAATGAAATTATCTTTTCAGCCATTTTCGATATTCATGATAACAACCTCTTCAGTTTTCATTGGTGGCGATTTTAACCCCCCGTGGGCTAATATATTTTCCCGCCTATTTTTTTTATATCGAAAATGCATAAAGCCCGCGATCATGAATGTCGCTTGATTCATGAAGCAGGCATGGCATTTATATATGATAATGAATGCTTTCAATTCTCAGTGTTGTATTATCTGTTTTTATTTTAAACGAGAAGAACTAGCAAAACGTGGCACTGAAGCTAGATTTTTATTAACGGTGTATGTAGATTTGAATAATCGGTTTTTATGAATATACCTGTGCGTACTGTACATGCAACAGCATGGACGTGTAGTCGGACATTAAGAGACAAGCGACGGACAGCGAAGTAAAGACGAAAGCTGGATAACGGTATGCAAATGTCTTGTGCTTGCTGGAGTAGAATTCTTAAATTGATGATACAGATTGCACATTTTATACAGTAGTCATAAATCATCATTCACCATGCTGCAATCTGATTGGTTGAGAAGCCATTAATTACCTGGTCTCCAGTCTACCGGCTAGGCTCATATAGAAAAATTATTAATTGCTAGAAACTTAAAAATTCCTCTTTAGACAATACGGTGTAGCAAATGAACTGTTCATACGATCGAATGCACTCATATACTTTCTAGTGATTTCATATTTCTTTGACGATAGTTGAAAGTGACATCATTACAAGTACTACTAGTACTAGACCTAGCCACTGGTCATTATTGCCTTCTATTACAGAAAAAATGTTGCCTTTGCCCATCAAATCTTCATGCACAAATCTTCTCATTTGGGTCTATTGACGTTAAAAATAAATTTCCTGCGAGGTGAAACGAACTTTCTGTATTCATACATCTAACACAAACCCGTTTTGTCGTCTGGCATCTCGTACATAATTTGGAACTTGGGCCAACCATTACCCGGAAGCGAGAAACCCAAACTGACGGCACCATAACCCTCGACAACGTCACTCCAAACTGATCCACTTCCCAGCTCGCAAACCGATTCGATCGGAATGTATATATATATATATATAT
>JAODAG010000007.1:278205-294246 GCA_027574785.1 Orphnurgus asper | reverse complement strand
GTTGGACCAACAGTGAACTTGGAACAGACATGCGACATCATAGCTTCATATTGATCCCAAAAGTCGAAACCTTTTGTGAAAGTGTATCTTTAGCAACTTACATTTTTGCGGTCTCGGAGACCCCGAGTCTTTGAACCCGAGACCAAGACCAAGACCGAGTCACTGCTTCCGGCCAAGACCGGACAATCCGAGTCCGAGACGGTGGGCCGAGACCGATCTCGAGACCGAGACCGGTCTTGGTGACTACAACACTGCCTCCTGTATATTAGCCTAACATTGATAACAAAGTATTTCATGTTGGCCTTTGACATAATGATTGTGTGCTGGTTGACCTAGAGTAGTTTTGTTTGTTTATCCTCTCTCGCTCTGGAACTTAATAGGTCACGCAGACAGCGACTTCAAGTCTAAGTGGATAGATTAGTTTCCAAACTACCCCATCTATTTTATGCAAACGCATGATAATTCGCCTAACCTATGGCCCTTCAAATGTATATTTCACGCTGCTGGAAGGAATGAAGTAGCCTAACGAGGAGAATGAGAATGTTGTCAGAATAATGCTTTGATCTGTCGGTGGGAACAAGAAAAATGAATCCTTCTGGTGATAAGGCAAATGCCCCTACACTGCTAGCGGCATTAACTGGCGATGAAAAGGTGGAATATACGGTTTGCGTTCCTGGCGTTTGCAATTAATAATTGTCATAGTACTAAGCCTAAGTTAGTGTGTAGTATTGAAGTAGTTCGTATACAGATATTTCGTAAAGACGTTACTGTTACTTGTGTAGTACACAGAACAGACTAACAGTGCAGGATGTAGATTAGCGTTACTGATTGTGCGTGGCTTTGTGTTTTACTGCGATTTATTTCATTTATTTGCCTCCCATGAAAACTTGCACATAATGAATGACATGTAATTTTACGAGGATTTAAACCTCGCCGAGTTAGCACCAGTGCTAATCTCCCAAAAGGCTGTCACAGTCAGAAAATAAATTAGAAAAATTACATATGATTCAATGAACAAAAAGCAAGTTATGATGTAAACGAAAAGTAGAGAAGTTCAATGTTATTCTCTCTTGTTAGTCGTAGTAAGTTTATGTGAAGTAGGCTAATCCTAGTGACTCCTTGAAGTTGAAACCTGTAGAACCTAGCTGCCTAGTGTATGGTGTATTATTACACAAAACTACAGTACATACTGTACTGTACTTATGCTTTTGTTGCCACTATATAACGATTTCCCCAATAAGATCAGTTGCTACCAAATGGAAATAACTGATTACCCCACATATTTTAACTATATGGGTTACATATGTCTACTCTTCTTCTTCTGTTGAAACATTTATTGTCATTTTCAATCTCACTTGTTTGCTCAAACCATTTTCCTCCCATGTGACCGCTTCTCAAAACAGTTGACCTCTTATGTGAATTTTTTACTCTCCTTTGCTAGCTGTCCCGTGTGAATTGATTACAGCTGAAGTTGAACTGTGCAGACTTATCTACTGTAGGTGTAGCGGATAACAATTCTGTTGCAACATGGGTGGTTTACTCGTGGTCATAATATGAAAAGTATGGTGCATGTACAAATCAAATGGAATCAAATGAACAGGAATCACAGAAGAACTGTTTATATGGTACCCAAGTTACTGTACACCAAGGCAAAATGACCTTTCCCCGATAATGATGTATTTGCGTCCCTAACTTGTTAATACTACTGTAGGTTAAAATTCACACCTGAAAAAGAAATGTTAATGAAAAAATCCATTAAATTTACAAATGTCCCCAAAATCTATCACATATTACTTAGTACAGTTCAGGTACAGGAAATGCCTATACTGAACGGGGGATAATGATGTTTTTTGTGCCTACATGTAGGCAATATTATATGTCCCTGGTGGTATTTATTTAGTCCCAAACTGCAAATGTGTAACATTACATTGATCTTACATTCTGTAATAGTTATTGTGTAATTAAGTGATGTTTAAACTCTTGACCAGCGGGGAATATGAGTCTAACCTGGGCATATACGTCATGTAAGACCACCACAAATATTATAGATACATGAGTATGCATAAGTTGGGGGATAGATTAGTATACATATATACACCTAAAAACAACCACTGAGAATTTCTTGTAAATTTTCTTGTATAGGAAAGCTATGCGATAGTCAATTGTATATGTTGTAAATATGTGTCATTTCGTACCCGGGCACTACTTTTTTATTTTTTTGCGGGCGGTATTTAGTCTTGCATGTGTGTGAATGTGCCGGGCAGTATTTACAGTACTAGTAAGGCCTGTACTATATGTACTGTACAGCACGATGTTGGCATTTCTTTGCTTTATGCCAGTCTCGAATTGGTTAGAGAGAGACTCCTACAGTTGGACCATGTAGAATGTGCATGTAGCTACTGTAGCAGACATGCACGTTAGTTGTACTTTTGTTGCTGTCACTTTACTGTCTTCTGTAGCATCATACCATTGAGTCTCTATACTGCATACATGCAAGTTATCACAACAGTAAAGCATAATTTTTAATAAAGCATTAGGCTACGAGGAAGCCATGCACGGCTCTACGTAAACAGTTTTGACTAAAGCATGCAGCGTAATGGACTGGAAAAGGCTAGCACCCTAGCAACAAAATTTGTTTATTCTGTAAAAGCAAGTTTAGTTAGAATTTAAAAGTTATACTCTATTTAATATTTGCATCTGGTCAACTTGATTCAACTGATCTTTTAACCATTGCCTTGCAGCCAGTGCCAAAAAAGGTGGAAGATGACAGACTGAGAAGCCTTCAGGCCCAGGCAGCTCAGTGGCAACATCAGAAACAGTGGGAGAATGTATCCCAGCAGCAGTGGACCGACTACTACCAACAGGTGCAATATTACCAACAGACGTATACCTCCTGGCAACATCAACAACAGACCTCGCCCTATTCTAGCCTCAGTTTGGTAAGTTTTAAAGTAAAGCTCATGAGGCGTAACCAGTACAGTATAACCGATTATATTTCGGCATTCATTTGAAACTGACCTAGAACTGCAGGATTATAAATGTTGGTTCTCCTTGAAAAACAAAATAATGGATAAAGTCAAAACATGTTGGTAAATATTGAAAATATTTTTTCATCAGAATGTATGTATAGTCAATGTCTCTGTGTCTTTATACACATTGTTTTTGCTTTGATTGAATTTGAATTTCCAACTTTATTGATGTATTTCCCTTACGGTATAATTAATTACGTTAAGTTACCGTATACATCGACGAAGATGCTGTTTTGTAGAATTATTTTATGATAAAACTTTGTATGTACAGTAGGTGCACCTTGGTGAGTACATGAAGTAATTTGTTTCTAGTGGAGGTCAAAGGTCAACATCTGAAAACCTAGTAAACATGAAACAACTCCAAACTTGCATCTTGATCGAACTTCATATTTAACATGATGATCCACCTTATTGGGTGTAACTACAAGAACCCTATTGGCTTTTAGCAGAGGACAATGGTCATTTTGAGGTTGACAAAGGGTCAAGTTGTGAGAACAATGTTCATGATATCATAGGGGCTACCCTTGAGGTGGCTAATCTTGCTAACTATGGTCATTGCTAAGCACATGACCCCTTCAAAGCTTCATGTCGGATGGAGTGTCTTCATTATCATAAATGTGTGAAAAATGTTTGCATACATGTAAGTTATCAATCTCGATCCTTCGATTATCACAGTTAAGTTCAACTGTGAAGTTCAGCACACTATCTCTTTTTATTACACTTTTTAGGCCAACGGTCAATGAACTGTGCATACAGTCTGTTGCCTTCACAGCCTCATTAAAGTTCATGTATGGACTTTGCCAGGAATCACTACGCCAACTGGACTTTTCTGTTCGTTTGTTTTCTTAAAGGAGGAGCTGCAGTCAAAGAAAGACGTCTGCCAGAAGCAATTGGATGACTGGATGACAAAGTTTCAGAAGTGGAAGAATGACCATAAGAGCCATCCAAACCAGGACCAGTTTGTCCAGTATGAGCAACAGTGGTCGCAATGGCAAAAACAGATGCAGACCATGCTAGAAGAACTAGATAGACATATCAAAAAATTCACGACGTCTTCTGTAGGCCCCCAACTTCCATCTGGTACCCCAGTAAGTACTGTAGGACCACTCTCATCGATCCCAATTACATTGCCAGTATTCAGTTTCATAAACGCCAGGGAATAAGTTATGATGTCAAGGGTCATTGAAGAATAAATATTTCCAGGACTTGCCTAGCATTATAACAACCACTGTTATGGTAGTCACATTAAGTCTCATTAAAAATAAACCTTAGTGATGGGATCATATTCAATAAAGTCATCTGATGTTTTATGATGAGATTTATATGAGTTTAGTAACTCCTCTGAAAGGTATAGATAATTTTCCCATTATTCCTGACAACGTGTTCCCTCTGAACATTTGTTGTCGTTGAATTCGTGAAACCACTGGATTTACAGCGCAGTACTCCCTTACCTTTATATGCATAACACGGTGTATGTCATAAACACCTGTGATTGAAGCATCTGGCAGTTCTAACAAACACAGTAGAGGGAGCATAGCAGTGAGGGTGCCTTTCTTTATTGCCAGCCCTTTCTAATGTAGTCAACACTCTTTCCAAGATATTAATCAACAATGCAAGAGAAGCATCGGTCTGGGGTGTTGTTTTATTTAATAAAGAAACTAGGAAAGGACAGTTAATAAAGGAAGCAAGATCTGAAAAAAATCGATAGAAATGATTGGAAACGATCCCTAAATGAACGTGGCTCACAACCTAAAGTTAGGTTGTGCCTTTTGACTAACCAGTGTCCTGTGTGACGTCAGGAGGGGGAGGATTTAAACTGGCGGAGAGAGAGGCATGGTCTATGTCACATTTAATGTATTGTTTTTTTTACTCTTCTGCAATAAGGTCATGCTGACGAACAGCTACAATTTTTGCAACTATAGTGCAACCATACGAATATATATTCAACTTCCAAAGTACCACTCCATTCAATTTATGTGCAGTGATACTGCGGTTGCTTTTTCTTTACAGGGAAAGTTTGGTACAACCGCGCGTGGCCCCAGTCCAGGGGGAATTGTTGGACCTAGGCCAAGAACTGAAATTCAGGGACATGATAGTCAGAGGCCAAGAACCACAAATGCAGTAGAAATGGCAGGAAATAAAGGTCCTGGCCCTCATGGGATGGGTGGGCCATTTGATGGACCAGGTTCTGGAGGATTTGATGGATCTAGACCAGGAATTGATGGTCCGGGACCAAGAGGAATTGATGGTCCAGGACCAAGAGGAATTGATGGTCCAGGACCAAGAGGAATTGATGGTCCAGGACCAAGAGGAAGTGATGGTCCAGGACCAAGAGGATTTGCTGGTCCAGGCCCTAGGGGGTTTGATGGTCCAGGCCCTAGAGGGTTTGATGGACTAGGACCGAGAGGATTTGATGGTTCTGGACCGAGAGGATTTGATGGTTCTGGACCCAGAGGATTTGATGGTTCTGGACCCAGAGGATTTGATGGACCTGGACCAATGAGATTTGATGGTCCAGGACCAAGAGGATTTGATGGTCCAGGACCAAGAGGATTTAGTGGACTAGGCCCTATGGGATTTAATGGACCAGGGCCAATAGTATTTGATGGACCAGGTCCAAGAGGATTTGATGGTCTAGGACCAAGAGGATTTGAAGGACTTGGACCAAGAGGATTTCCAGGTCCTGGACTTGGAGGATTTGATGGTCCTGGACCTAGAGGATTTGAAGGTCCCGGACCTAGAGGATTTCAAGGTCCTGGGCCTAGAGGATTTGAAGGTCCTGGACCCATGGGATTTGAAGGTCCTGGACCCATGGGATTTGATGGTCCTGGACCCATGGGATTTGATGGTCCTAGACCTAGGGGATTTGATGGTCCTGGTCCAGGAGGATTTGATGGTCCTGGCCCAAGAGGATTTGATGGTCCTGGCCCAAGAGGATTTAATGGTCCAGGACCAAGAGGCATTGATGGTCCAGGACCAAGAGGCATCGATGGTCCAGGACCAAGAGGCATCGATGGTCAATTGCATAGAGGCTTTGATGGACCAGGACCTGGAGATGTTGCTGATCCAGATTCAACTAGGTCGGGTAGTCCAATTCCAGATGGTACGATTGATCCAAGAAAATTGGATATGTCAGAACATGGTGATATTAAAGAAGTTGGTAAGGGTTTTGGAAATGACCAGTTACATTCTGATGACAATATAGATAAAAGTCAAGACAGCAACCCAGAAGAAATGTCTAAATTTGCAGGCAAGAAAACTAAGAGAAAAGCTAAAAATGCACAAAAAAAAATTCCTAGCCTTTTAGATGTGGATCCTTTTCTTAATAAACCTGATTTTATGGTATCAATGGATAATAGCAAACAGGGAAATGCAGATTTGGATAGATCTGACTCGAAGGATAATGACTTACCTTTCGATAGTTCCAAATCAAAGGAAAATGATGGGTCTGGACCAGAAGAATATGGTAGTCCAGGTCCAATAGGTTTTGATGGTTCTAGACCAAGGGGATTTGATGGATTAGGACCAAGAGGATTTGATGGTCCAGGACCAGGAGGGTTTGATGGTCCTGGCCCATGGGGCTTTAATGGTCCAGGATTCAATGGCCCAGGACCAAGGGGGTTTGATGGCCCTGGTCCAAGAGGGTTTGATGGCCCTGGACCAAGAGGTTTTGATGGACCTGGACCAAGAGGACCTGATGGCCCTGGTCCAAGAGGGTTTAATGGCCCAGGTCCAAGAGGGTTTGATGGCCCTGGGCCAAGAGGGTTTGATGGACCTAGACCAATGGGATTTGATGGTCCTGGGCCTGGGGGTTTTAATGGGCCAGGTCCTAGTGGTTTTGATGGACCTGGACCTATGAGATTTGATGGTCCAGGGCTTGGAGGGTTTGATGGGCCAGGTCCAAGAGGCTTTGATGGTCCTGGATCTATGAGATGTGATGGTCCAGGCCCAAGAGGGTTTGATGGTCCTGGCCCATTTAATGGTCCAGGTCCAATGGGCTTTGATGGTCCAGGTCCTAGGGGATTTGACGGCCCAAGGCCTGGAGGTTTTGATAACCCTCGGTGTGATTTTAATGGACCTCGGCCTGATTTTAATGGCCCAGGATCAGGTGGTTGTGATGGGCCAGTACCTAGCAATTTTGATGGGCCCCGACCTGATGGTTTTGATGGGCCATGGCCTGGTAGATTTGATGGGGCAGGACCTGGAGGTTTTGATGGACCCAGACCTGGATTTGAAGGACCAGGTCCAGAGCACTTTGAGAATTCTGGACCAATTGGAATGGGCCCAGGATTTTTTAATGGAACCGAGGGAGTGCTATCAAACTTACCGTTGGGATCACAATTACCAGCAGCAGGTGATCCTGCCGGTGGTGTAGAACCCCATGACAGGGCAGCCGACATTGATGTAAGGAAAAGCCGTCCCTTGTTTCCTTCTGCTGCATTTAGTGCAAGTACCACAGTGCAGGCAACAACCGAGCCTTCCCTCAATACCGCGTCACAGGCAACCACTCAGCCTTCAGGTACCGCATCACAGGCGACTGGTGAGCTTTCTGTCGAATTTGAGAAGGCTAAACTTATGGAAGCCAAAGAAAAAACTCTAAAAGACATGAACAGGAAGGTTGCCGACGAAATGAAAATCATCAGAGAACAACAAAAGCAGTTGAGAGAATTGCAGAAGATGATTGCAGTACCGACTACTAACCCAATGAATCCTTGGAAGGGTTTTTCTCCGCTAAACAAGGAAACACCAGCTAAGGTTGCGTCCACAAAGACATCGATAACCGCTGCAATGATAGACAAACTGCCCAAACCCGATAAGCCGCCGACTTCAAAGGCTGTTACTAAATTGTCAGTGTCTCAAAAGCCTAAGCCAACGTCAAAGGACTCCAAATCTGATACGAAGAGCAAGCTCGGCGACAAAAGGCGATCCCCGGAGAGGCGGCGTTCCAGGTCCCCTGACAGACGACAGTCGCGGTCCCCCGAGAGGAGACGCTCCAGGTCGACCGAGCGGCGGAGGTCCCGCTCTTCCGACAGGTACGATGACCGGAGGGGAAGGCACGATGACTACAGAAGGTCTCGGCCGGATAACCGTCGTAATGATAGGCCCAACAACCGTGACAGGTCACCTTGGAGACACCCTGACTATGGCAACGACCGGGTAAGTTGTTGTAAGTCTTGTAAAAGCAGACTTGCCAAGGCACGATCATGTAAAATCGAGGTTTTCGATTTCCCGTGATGCATTAGCGTTTCATTGGAAAGGTAATCACTTAAAAATGTTTAAGTGTCATGGTTAAATGCAGTGCCTTCCCATGATGAGCACAGCTTTAGTGTTTCCATGGAAAGGGTAACCACTTAAACATGATTAAATGTCATGGTTAAATGCAGTGCCTTCCCATGATGAGCACAGCTTAGTGTTTCCATGGAAAGGTAACCACTTAAACATGATAATGTGTCATGGTTACATGCTGTGACTTCCCATTGTAAGCACGGCATTAGCGTTTCCATGGAAAGGTAATCACTTAATTTAACTCTATAACGCACACATGATTAAGTGTCATGGATAAATGCAGTGCCTTCCCATGATGCAGCAACTTCCCATGGTCTTCGTTTAGAAAGGCAAGCATTGTTGTCATTAAAGTGATTTCGTGTTCAAGAGTCAACAGCATGGCATGAGATGGAAAATCTTCATAAGTGGCTGATATATTAATGTGAAAGTAGTCTGCATTCCAAGTATCTGAATGTTTTTTAATTAAGTGAACGAATTGATTGCTTAATTGATTGATTGATGGTTTCATCATACAGGAAAGACGATCTGGCTCTTTTAGAGACGAGAGCTCAGACAGGTCACATTCACGCTCGCGGGAAGAAGAAAGAGACCGTAAAGAAAGAGAGACTTTTCGCAAAGACGACGGCTATCGGAGAAATGACTATCAAAGCAGAGATCGAGAGGTTAAACAGAAAATATTCCAAGAGACAGCGAGGCTCCGCCAGGAGGAGAACATGCAACCAGAGCCACATTTCAAAGAACCTTACATGAGAGATCATCCGGACTTAATGGATGGAAAGGAAGAACGGTAAATGACTGTCACGTGACATTCTCAGCAGTATTTTTGTCTTCCTGTAATGCTTACAATTAGGGTCGCTTTGAAGGGTTATCATCGTATCCTCTTAGAGTAGAAATTCAAAACTTTGTACGACATTTTAGTAAACAAACTACTGTATAATTGTCCTCCACACTTCTTAATTACAATTTATTTGTGAATTTTCAACCTGCAAATTAAACATTCCTTTGGACAAGTAATAGAATTTTGTTGTACAGTATTTATTGCATATCATCAGAAACTCCATTAATCCAAAGCTTCCCCCATGAACAAACAGGAAAATCTTTCTGATACATCTGTAATACAACTGCATCGTTGTTCTAGCTGAAATGCCTTTTTTTCTTATGTGCCTGTAATACAACTGTAATGTGATCATGTAGGTGAAATTCCTGTCTTTTTGATAAAACTGCAGTGTGAAAATGTTTCATCTTTCCGATGTGTACATAATAATAATAATAATAAATAGTCTGATATTAAAATAGTCACAATCCATCTAAGTTACTCAAAGTTCACGGATATCATCTCTTTGTTTTATGTTACCGTTCACCGTAGATATCCTGGCGATTCGGCTCTGGCTCATCTGTCTGGCAGGGAGGGTCCAAATGCTCCGGTAGTCTTTGATTACGGCCATGCTCCAAATGAAGAGCATTTCAATGCCAACGTTACTACTACTACAAGTAGTTCAGAAGGTAAGCTTTGATATTGGTCCTAGTCCTATTTTATATTTGTATGGTTTACTTTGTATTTTTTGTCTAGGACTTATTTATAATTGTCCATGGTTATTTGTAATATGCCAGCTGCCATTTTGAAAAAAAACAGCTGTAAAAAAATTAACTCTCCCTGTAGAAATTTCAGACCATGAAATGTTTTTTTTTTTACTTCGCCAATTGGCCATTACAACGGGACCACAGCAGGCAAAATCAGCCTCTGTTCCTATAATTAAGTAAACAAAGAACTGTGCCTTCATTCACCATGTAGTGGTAATTGGTGTAATAAAGTAAACTAATATTCAAACTCAAGGGAAGTGTAGCGGGAGGTATGTCAAGGGGAGAACAGAGAGATACGTCAAGACGGGGTATCGAAGGAGCTATGTCAAGGGGAAAATAGAGGGAGGAATGTCACAGGGACTATAGGAGCTATGTCAAGTGGAGTAGAGAGGGAGGAATGTCAGGGGGAGTATAGAGGGAGTTTATGTATAGGTAGGAATGCCAAGGGGAGTATAGAAAGAGTTGTCAAGGGGAAAGTAGAGAGAGGAATGCCAAGGGGGAGTATAGAGGGAGAAATGTCAAGGGGGTGTAGAGGGATCTGTATTAAGGGGAAGTGTAGAAGGAGGAATGTCAAGGGGGAGTATAGAGGGAGAAATGTCAAGGGGGTGTAGAGGGATCTGTGTTAAGGGGAAGTGTAGAAGGAGGAATGTCAAGGGGGAGTATAGAGGGGAAATGTCAAGGGGGTGTAGAGGGATCTGTGTTAAGGGGAAAGTAGAGAGAGGAATGCCAAGGGGAGTATAGAGGGAGGTATGTCAAAGGGGAGTGCATAGAGGGAGGTATGTCAAAGGGGAGTGCATAGAGGGAGGTATGTCAAGAGGATTATAAAGGGATATATGTCAAGGTGAGTGCAGTGGGGATATGTCAAGTGCAGTTTAGAGGGAGGTATGTCAAAGGGGAGCGTAGAGGGAGAGGTGTGTTCCGCCGAGGGAGGTATTTTGAGGGGAGTGTCGAGGGTGGTACTGTACTACATGTCAAGCGGACTGTAATGAGAGCATAACGTAATGCAATATCATCAAACATCTCTTATGTCAGGGTTAAGATATTTTACTTAGGATTTTGTAGAGATAAAAGAAAATTAATGAACACAAAC
This sequence comes from Orphnurgus asper, assembly GCA_027574785.1. Taxonomy (NCBI): domain Eukaryota; kingdom Metazoa; phylum Echinodermata; class Holothuroidea; order Elasipodida; family Deimatidae; genus Orphnurgus; species Orphnurgus asper. The sequence continues at coordinate 283,260 of JAODAG010000007.1, read as the reverse complement.
ACATCTCTGTTATGAGTGTTGGGCAGTATACAAGCGTTTACAAATTTTCCCAAATTTAGAGACCGCTTTCAGTAATCAGATCTTATTCAAATCCAACTCAAGATTTAACTCAACTTTCTTCAGGTCATAGCATCCTCCAATTCCCACTTTATCGTGACGATTTTCTAAAAGTTACTATATTAGATGTGCTTAATATCCCATCACAGTACTAGCAGCTCTGGTAAATATTCTGAATATACCAATTATCAGCTTTCAGTTCCCCAAGATTGAAAAAAGTGCAGAAAGTCTTATTGTGAATCTTATCGAGATGCAATTATGCCCTTGTTGATTACAGAAGAAGCATCTTCATCTAGGACCAAGTTCTCCGAAGCGAGTATCATTGAAACTTTTGATTATGCACACGGAGCCGCCCTAGATCCAGTAGGACGGGAATTTGATATGTTGACCTACCTCCAGCAACGAGACAAGCGTTTTCCTGGTAGGATTCATTTATGATTACTATTGATATGTTACATCGGTAATTAGTCGATATTTGTATGGTATGTTCTGATATTATTAATATGTATTGATATTATGGAAATGTATTGATATTTATTGATATTATTAATATGTATTGATATTATAGATACATGTAGATACTGTTGATATGCAGTAATATTATTATTGATATGTAGTGATATCAGGGGAATGTAGTCAAGAGGACAAGATGTGTTTGATTTCACATAAATCTCCCATTGAATTTCAATTTTATATGTAGGAGGACTACAGAGGATTTCTTTCAGCTTGAAGTACTTAAGATTCCCCTAATTATTACCAAAACTTTAAGGGAGAGATGGATTAAGACATTAAGTCAACATTCTTGTTTGGTACTGATGATAAGTCACATTGCATACCTGAAATTGAAAACTGGCAATGTTGATAGTATTAAACAACTGGTCAGGACTTCTTAGAAGAAGTGTAGCAGACAATTGGGGGTATTGTTTCTGACTTGTATTCTGCTGTGGGTATGATAGATACTTTTTAAGAGAGAAATTATATCGTAGAGATTCCTGGCAGTGTTGACCTACTATGGAAGGGTTCATTTGGTTAAGAGTGAACTCAGACTAGGGTAAAAATAAAGAAAGTACAATTATAACTGGTCTGTGTCTGGTAGACGTAAGAGTCGTGTCAAGTACATACATCACATACAAACATATTAAAAGAATTGTCCGCATGATCATAGTTTATATTATATACCAAACAAGAGTATTTATAATAATGTCCAACAACACCACAGATTTTAAGAATAACCGCTATCCAGATAGGGACAAAACTGCGTTTGAATCCCATTACAACAGCAAACGTTATTTAACTATTATTATAACTAAACAGTAACGAAGGTAGTCATGTGTATCAAACTTAGATATATTTAAATAGTAACTGATGTAGTCATGTGCCAAGATATAAGTTCTAAGATATAAATAAATGGTACCATCCTGAGGTAGGCTTGTGCTTCATATTAAGACATTAAAAATAGTACTTGAGGTAGGTGTCTGCCTCATACTAAGATATAATTAAAGAGTATAGTCCTGAAGTAGGCTTGTGCCTATCCTAAGATTTATTTAAATTGTAACTCAAGTAAGCTTGAGCCTAGTAGTAAAATATCATGAAATAGTAACTGAGGTAGTTATGAATTTCATACTTAATATATAACTAATAGTAACTGAAGAAGTCATGAGCCTCTTACTAAGATATGACTAAAAAGTACCTGAGGTAGGCTTGTGACTCGTACTAAGACAAAACAGTACCTGAAGTAGGCTTGAACCTCACACTAAGATCTCATTAAATAGTAACTGAGGTAGTCATGAGCCTCATACTAAGATTTGAATGAATAGTACCTGAGGTAGGATTGTGCCTCATAGTCACAGTACGATAAATTAAAGGTAATTAAATTGTACCATCCTGAGGTAGTCTTGTGCCTCTTACTAATATAATTAAATATTACCTTCCTAAGGTAGGTTTGTGCCTCATTTCTAAGATGTAATTTGTAGTACTGTCCTGAGGTAGGCCCCTTACTAAGATATAATTAAATAGTACCTGATGTAATCATCAACCTCTTACCAAGTTAAATAGTAACTGAGGTAGTCATGTGCCAAGATAGAAGTAATAAGATATAAATGAATGGTACCGTCCTGAGGTAGGCTTGTGCTTCATACTAAGATATAATTGAAAATAGTAACTGAGGTAGGCTTGTGACTTGTTCTAAACTATAATTAAATAGTAACAGAGGTAGTCATGAACCTCCTACTAAGATATATTTAAACAGTACCTGAGGTAGTCCTGAGTATCATGCTACAGTAACACATAATTTAATACAGCAGTGCAATCTTGAAATTAAGCTCAAACATGTAGTATTGTATTATTACATTAGTATATTTATTCAAGACATGTATTACATTAAGCAACTATATTTACATTTACTTACATCCATTACTAGTACAATATTTATCGTTCCTAAATTAAATCCATTAAACTGTAGGTTGCTCATTTATTTTACATTCTTCATTCTTTCCTTTTTTAGTTCTTCCACGATTTGATTCTGAGGAAGTCCAAAGGGAAAGAGAAATAACCGAAGCACTAAAGTCTACCAGGGCTCTAGTAGCGAAACCTCCTCCCCCTCCGTCCGACGCAAGGGAGCACGATCCCGCCGGAGGCGGTCTTAGGGAAGATGGGGACCGGGGGCCACTGGATCAGTACGAGGTTCACAAGGGAGGAGAAGCCGAGGCGGACTATCGGATGCCAGCCGCCGCTGACAGGGAGCGACAGAGGGATGTTGACTGGATGCGAGGTAGGGAGCGGGAAGAGGACAGAGAGCGGGATCACGAGCGCGATAGATCTCGAGAGAGGGACAGAGGGGGCGGTTCCAGGGACCACCGGAGTAGCGGCGGCGATAGGAAGGAGGAAGATCGAGACGAAAGGAGGTACAGTTCACGAGACGATAGTAACGTTGGGCGAGAGATCTGCCCTGGGTCGCTAGGTCTATTCAATTTAAAGGAGAAATATTTGTTGTTTCCATATGTGGTAATAACCTTAACTTTGAATTACTGTTCATCAGCAGCGCTCTTGTCGAGACAATTGAAACCAATCAAAAACGATATGTAATGGAAGATTGACACCAACCAGGCTTCATTGTCGACTCAGTTTTCTATCGCATGCCTAAAATGTGCCTGTAACCTTACCCCACAAAATTGATAGATGGTCATTCACCACTGACATATCTGTCCTCGCAGTATTTAACAGCCTTAGGCTTAGCGACCTCGTGGTGATCTACTTCTAGCATTTCAAAAAATGTTCTTGGTTTTGATAATTTAGATTTTGATACATTCTTTAAGAATAGACAACAGAGAGTTACAGACGAGTGGAATTTTCTGCATGAATCACTCGTAGTTTCTAAAAGTGTGTATGCCTACAAGAATGATCTTGATGGGAACTTTCCCAGTATGGGAGGTAGGATTTGGGTCTATTTGGGTTCTTGAGGTTCGGATCCTTGGCTTTCTGGGGTCTTTTTATGAGGGTCTTTCCTGACCATTTTCTTACTAAACTAAACTAATGTCTGTGGACGAGGTCATGTTAGCGTGTTTCGTTTTATTTAATTGAATTATACAAAGAGGTTAGAATTCGATGCCAGCCTGATAAAAAGTGTCATTGTTTTTCTTCCTTTTCCCCTAACGGATGTGGAATGGTTGTTATTTACAAAACAAATCTGACCTTACTGCTTATATAATAGTGAGTGGGTGTAGGTATGCTTTGCAGAGGAGGAGGTTTCTTCTGGTAATTGAAACCAGGTATTTGGTTCTTCTGCCGACACAGCAGAGGTCGCAGTCGGAGCCCTGAACGGAGCGAACCAAGACCCTCCCAGCCCCCCAGAGATACATTAACCCCGGTCCAGTTAGGAGGGGCCGGTGACAATATCAGCATTGATGACATCTTGGAAAAACCAGGAAGGTTCAACAGGCCACCGAAAATCAGTATTATATTAAGAGGACCCCCCGGATCTGGGAAAACGTTTGTCGCTAAATTAATCAAAGTGAGCATTTATTCTTCAGTTCCATTTCCAAATATAATTTATCTGAAAATATATTAATCCTAGTTCTTTCTGTTGTATTCTTACTCCTCCTAATTCTTCCCTGGTTTGTTTTATTCAGATATACTTGCATCCTAACTACAACTTGTTTGTTGCATACTCATCCTGATTATAACTTGTTTGTTGCATACTCATCCTGATTATAACTTGTTTGTTGCATACTCATCCTGATTATAACTCGTTTATTGCATACTCATCCTGATCATAACTTGTTTGTTGCATACTCATCCTGATTATAACTCGTTTATTGCATACTCATCCTGATCATAACTTGTTTGTTGCATACTCATCCTGATTATAACTTGTTTGTTGCATTCTCATCCTGATCATAACTTGTTTGTTGCATATTCATCCTGATTATAACTTGTTTGTTGCATACTCATCCTGATTATAACTTGTTTGTTGCATACTCATCCTGATTATAACTTGTTTGTTGCATACTCATCCTGATTACAACTTGTTTGTTGCATACTCATCCTGATTATAACTTGTTTGTTGCATACTCATCCTGATAACAACTTGTTTGTTGCATACTTATCCTGATTATAACTTGTTTGTTGCATACTCATCCTGATTATAACTTGTTTGTTGCATACTCATCCTGATTATAACTTGTTTGTTGCATACTCATCCTGATTACAACTTGTTTGTTGCATACTCATCCTGATTATAACTTGTTTGTTGCATACTCATCCTGATTACAACTTGTTTGTTGCATACTCATCCTGATCATAACTTGTTTGTTGCATATTCATCCTGATTATAACTTGTTTGTTGCATACTCATCCTGATTACAACTTGTTTGTTGCATACTCATCCTGATTATAACTTGTTTGTTGCATACTCATCCTGATAACAACTTGTTTGTTGCATACTCATCCTGATTATAACTTGTTTGTTGCATACTCATCCTGATAACAACTTGTTTGTTG
>JAODAG010000007.1:262492-277959 GCA_027574785.1 Orphnurgus asper | reverse complement strand
TACTTGTAGCTGTCATCTGTACATAGTTTAATATCCTACCAATAATATTGATTACTTGTAGCTGTCGTCTGTACATACCTTTATATGCAACCAATTGATTACTTGTAGGTGTTGTCTGTACATAGCTTTATATCCTACCAATTGATTACTTGTAGCTGTTTGTGCATAGCTTTATATCATACCAATTGATAACTTGTAGGCTTTTGTACATAGCATTGTTTGTGATGAGCTGTAGTGCAAGTCAATAAAATAATTATGCAAATTTTGATAGTGAGTAATTAATGACACATATTTCTGTATTCTATTGTATAGCTCTGCTTTGCATTCCTTGGTGATATTAGTGACAGCCTCAAAGTTGATGTTGCTTGGGTTGATGAAGATAACGCTGACCGATACGATACCGTCACTGTCAAAATTGATGTCTACTCTACTGTCAGGTGAAACGTTTTATTATTTCATAGAAATTTTGTTGATGAGAATGGGAAAATAATTTGCACTTACTGTAACTATAATTAATAACCCTTATAGTACTTATTAATACTTAAAGATTTTGCATGTAACTTATTATATTCAATAACCATCATGCACTCTACTACTTTACCATACATTATTATTGCTATATTATTATTATTATTGTTGTGTTGTTGTTATAATTATTATTATTATTATTATTATTATTATTATTAAATATTGAACATATGCAAATACATCTTCTGTATGTTCTTCTTGTAATCTTCTGTAATGTTTGTAATATTTAAAGAGGAGGATCTGGTAGATGGTTTCTGTGGTTTAAAGAGATCGTCACACGAGGATCTGGTAGATGGTTCCATCATTTAAAGATCTTCACAGGAGGATCTGGTTGGATGGATTCTTTGGTTTAAAGAGATCTTCACAGGAGGATCTGGTGGATGGTTTCTGTGGTTTAAAGAGATCTTCTCAGGAGGATCTGGTGGATGGTTTCTGTGGTTTAAAGAGATCTTCACAGGAGGATCTGGTAGATGGTTCCATCATTTAAAGATCTTCCCAGGAGGATCTGGTGGATAGTTTGCGTGGTTTAAAGAGATCTTCACAGGAGGATCTGGTGGATGGTTTCTGTGGTTTAAAGAGATCTTCTCAGGAGGATCTGGTGGATGGTTTCTGTGGTTTAAAGAGATCTTCACAGGAGGATCTGGTAGATGGTTCCATCATTTAAAGATCTTCCCAGGAGGATCTGGTGGATAGTTTGCGTGGTTTAAAGAGATCTTCACAGGAGGATCTGGTGGATGGTTTCTGTGGTTTAAAGAGATCTTCACAGGATAACTAGGAAGATCATTTCAAGAGATCTTCACAGGAAGATCGTTTCAAGAGATCTTCACAAATGATCTGGTGGAAGCTATCTGTGGAAGCTATCTTCACAGAAGAATCTGGTAATGGTTCAAGAGATCTTCACATGATGATCTTGTGGACAGTTTCCATGGTTCCATGAGATCTTCACAGGAGGATCTGGGGGATGGTTTTCGATTTTCCTAATTCATCATATCCTCCCATTTTCCCCATATCCTCCCATTCACTGATTCACCCACCAAGAGTCTCTCCCTTTTCTCCAAAAAGACAGGATTTTGTTTGTATTCTATCGAGATTAAAATGCCTGTATGTTTAATTACAGCTGGAAGTACATTTGCATCGATTTAGAGCAGAAGATATTGAGCACCTGGATCGGTGATCAGTACAAGAGCAAAGGACGTCTGAAGGTCCACATGATTCAAATGGATGGAGATGAATCCACCGGCTACTACATCGACAATCTTTCTATTGGTAGCAGCCCTGATAACTGTAAGTTTATACTCAGTCCTTTAAATATACTGCAGGCTACTACATTGACAATCTTTATATTGGTAGCAGCCCTGATAAATGTAAGATATGTATATCCAGTTCTTTGAATATACCAGCTACTACATTGATATCTATTTATTGGTAGCAGCCCTGATAACTGTAAGATTATACTCAGTCCTTTGAATACACCAGCTACTACATTGATATATATTTGTTGGAGCAGCCCTGATAACTGTAAGATCATACTCAGTCCTTTGAATATACCAGCTACTACATTGATATCTATTTGTTGGAGCAGCCCTGATAAATGTAAGATATGTATATCCAGTCCTTTGAATATACCAGCTACTGCATTGATATCTATTTGTTGGAGCAGCCCTGATAACTGTAAGATCATACTCAGTCCTTTCAATATACCAGCTACTACATTGATATCTATTTGTTGGAGCAGCCCTGAAAAATGTAAGATTATATATATCCAATCCTTTGAATATACCAGCTACTACATTGATATCTATTTGTTGGAGTGGCCCTGATAACTGTAAGATTATTCTCAGTCCTTTGAATACACCAGCTACTAACATTGATATCTATTTGTTGGAGTGGCCCTGATAAATGTAAGATATGTATATCCAGTCCTTTGAATATACCAGCTACTACATTGATATCTATTTATTGGGAGCAGCCCTGATAACTGTAAGATTATACTCAGTCCTTTGAATATACCAGCTACTACATTGATATCTATTTGTTGGAGCAGCCCTGATAACTGTAAGATTATGCTCAGTCCTTTGAATACACCAGCTACTACATTGATATCTATTTGTTGGAGCAGCCCTGATAACTGTAAGATTATACTCAGTCCTTAAAGATCATAAGCGACATAGCGACATGCTCTCGTCGCTAGGCCACATTCTCTCATTCTCATCGCTACACACTCACTGCTTGGCCACACGTATGTGTATGTACATGTAAAATATTTATACATTTCAAAGTCAATAATATCAATTGTCTTTTAATTAATCTCCTTTGTTTGGACAGCCGTCTTCACTGGTATATTTGTGTATTTAATCTTATTGCAGATGTCAGAACATCCCGACCCCCCAGGCCCAACGATGTATTTATCGCCGACATCTCAGTCGAGAAGTTCAACGATTCTTTCAGCATTACGTTCACACCAGCAGAATGCGGCTATGGGATCCCCCTTCTCGGCATACTAGGTGCGGCCATTGTGAACGGCTCGTCGACGGAGGAAGCTGTGGTATACAGGAATGGCAGCTGGCGGCCCCATAATGCCACCTTAGAGGTGATCAGGGACCAGCCAGCGTCCCCGCCCATTGGTGGTACTTTTGACCTGACCCAAGATGACGTCACTATTCCAGGTGTGTGTTTACATTATAGGTGAATGTCTGTCGCTGCATTCAGTATGCTTAATAAGTTAGTACATGTAACATGTTAAACTTGTCACGTCATTGTGTTATATTATACATAGTTACCGTAATATATTGTTTCTGCACAATGTAAATGAAAAAGTGAACGTGAATATTCTTATCATATATAGTGCCACATTCTGGGATGTCCGGCCATGCTGTGGATTAACGCTCCTCTCGTACAGTCCCCACAGAGAATTGAATTTGTACATTTCGACCTAATGTGGTTTCCTTACCAATCGGTCAAGAACCTATTCATGTGGGCGGCAAATGATGGGTATACCCATCCGGGTGTGCGTGCGTTTGTGTATAATTCAGTAAATGTGCAACGTGTAATTCATAGTCGTATCACAGTTTCATGCTAGCTGCTCTCTGAAGGGACAGAAAATGAAAGCTTATTAAACTGAAACGTGGCTTAGAAGAATGGTTTAAAATTAGCGGCGTTACTTGAATAAGTTCCAACATCTCCTTGACCCAACTTGGGATGAAAAACCTCTGTTCAATCATTGCCCATTTCTGGTCGTGTGCATTTCGGGAACGCTGCATTGAAATATAACTTCTGTAGGACCAACAAATTCCTGCAAAATCAGAGGAACACCCTCCACCAGCAAACAAGTTAGATAACCTCTTGGTGACCAAGTTCACTGCACTTTGTGTGGTGAAGAATCATCTGAAGAGCATGCATGCATTCTTGGATGGCAGGCAGGATGTGACTTTGGCTTAGGGCCTTGTTTGCCTTATGGGATGTTCCCGAAATGTAAACTGATGAATGGAATAAACGGAAGAATCAACATTTATAATCGACAGGAGTTAACGTCAGGTGTTCCGCCAGTAAGATGAAGCGCCTTCTGCAGGCATACTTTGGTGTGGGCATCGTGGATGTGGAGAGGACCGGGTCCTGCTCTGGTTACCAGTGGGACATCAGCTGGATGTCAAAGGGGGGCAGTCAACCCTTGATTCGGGTAAGAACTTAATTATTCAGCCTACGGTGGCTGCTCTGGATTATAATTAAGTAAAGCTGCAGCGACTGAAAGGAGCATTAAAAAACATTGACATGTAGCCAATATGAAGGTAAAGTCTTCACTTTGCTTACAAAATGATAAAAATCAAATCTTTGATGGATTTTGATGAGAATTTGCAGTTATTTTTTATCAAATTGTGATTGGCCCATCTCAGTAGTTAGCAATGTTTTATGACCAAAATGATGTTATTAAGCCATTAATTAAATATTATTGGTCTTTGGTTGTTCTTATACTTCAAGGAAACTATTTTATTTGTATTTTCTCCACTCTGCGTATGTGTTGCCTTATCGGAGACATTCATAAGAGTATTAAAGGTCAGTGACCTGAGTTTTCCCGGCTTTGGCAGTCTGAGGTACGATTATCAACACTTTCAGACAAAATTACTTGCTTTGAGAGAATACTTCTCCACTATATATTCAGTTCTGAAGTTTTCTTCTACAGATTAATGGTACCTCTGTTACTGGGAACTCAGTTACCTCTTCCAGTGAAAAGATAGTTGAGGGCGAGATCATCCTGGGACCAATTCCTGGAGAGTTCCTGCGGACCTTCCACCACACCCCACAGGTTCGACCTTCAGTCAGTCAGTCAACCTTTCTGTCACTCAGTCAATCAGTCAGTATATCTGTCTGTCTGTCAGTCAAGTCAGTCAGTCAGTCAGTCTGTTATTATTTCATCTATTAACCATTTGATCTTTAAATAGGCTCCGTAAAGATGAAAACTAAATATTTTAATTTACCATCTAATTCAGCAACCTCTGAATATATTCTCAATAATGAAACCAGGTGCAGTAATATCTGCCGTACACTCGCTATGGGATAACTGCTTTTAACAATCCATGACTTTCCATTGAAATTTGGGATGTTTACCAACAACCAAGAACATTCCATTCTCTTGGTAAAAAAAAAAATAGTTTAATTTTGATTGATTTGCAGGGGAGTAGTGGGAGTGTTGATTGTAGTTAGTGAAAGAAAGCAATTTCAATCAATTCTTCTTTAATCTTCCCCCTCCCCTTGGAAGAAATGGCCGAGGTACGTATTCCCCCGGTTGGTGTAGGCGTCCTTGCCTGTCTCAACTGTCTATTGTTGATGAGAGGGACGCTACGAACAGCAGTTTACTCTATACACACACCTATCGTATAGGTGTCATACTGTTTCTGATTATGCTATTAGTAATAATTCCCAAAGATTTCAGCTGTGTACATTATGTGTCCCCGAATCTTCTGAAAAGCCCGAGACGAAGAATGGAGGACCCGCGACCATCATGCAGGGACCGTCCTCGAGGACGGTGAACAATTAAACGACTTTCCGCTTGGGCCGGGCCCACATGGAAACGGTGCCTCGGAAGAACGAATATATAAATAAATAAAACACGACGGTACTTCAATAATCTTTTTCAACCATCAACCGAGAGAGGGAGAATTTCGCACAACTGTCAGAAGTAAGAAAGAAAAAAACCTTGTCTCTTGACAACGTTAGTGACTTTGGGGGGAGGGGGTGGAATTCAATTAGATTTTACTCCCAAACTTTGTTGAGTGATAAAAAACAAACTTCTTTCCTTTTCCAATGCGGTTTAAAGTTCTGAAGTGGTTACATTCAAGCACGCCCGTGAAGGCAAATAGGCATACACGTCGCCAACCTATTAGATTTCCATCAGCAGTCGAATTAAGAATGTTTGTAGTAAATATTATCACCTCGGATTACAACATTATAAAGTATCCGGCGTATTTTCATTACATCCCATCTCCTCAAATATTGGTGATTATCCAATTAGCGCTCGGCAACAGTCAAGTTTCTCAGCTATAAATAGGCTGGAGGGGCTATACTGCGAGAGTGATAGGGGGGGGGGGGGAGAAGCTAGGCTATATAATAGCAGCAGCAGGTAATAGACGAGCGAGCGAGCGAGCGACACCCTCCCCGGCGCGTGCCCGCTGACTTGTCAGCTCATTCGTAAGCTGTCATAATTGTCAAGGACGGAAACGCAATATCGAGTAACGTTAAAGCTGTACTTGAGCCCTCCCTGGGGACACCTTAAAGCTTCGGCGATTAGATCAATTGATTTCGCAGATTGTCGTTACGGGAGCCGGTCGCTATACGGAGCGATTGGGGGCGAGAGACCGTCTGTGTGGATTTTGACAGAAGCTTGGCAAATGGATTAAAGGCAAATATTTCAATATGTTATGAGAAGTCGTCGTCGTCGCAACAACAAAATTCCGAAGCGAATAAAAACGTCTTCTTGGAATTGTTTTAATTTGTTAGACAGCTATTCGATTTTGATTCAGCGTGATAATGAAATCGTCCAATTTGAATTCCTGGTTTGTATCTATTGGATCTACGGGGTTATCGTTGATAATAAGGATCCTAATTAGTTAATCAGAACGGCTCATTTATACCAAACAGTTGCACGGTTCGTACGTACAGATTAGAACGCAGCGAACCATGTATTCTTTTGTAAAAATGTTGCTTCTGTCCCCGCTGTGCTTTAAATGCTCCCGGCGAGGGTGATGTCGATTGGAAGTGATGGTATAGTTTTGAGAAAGTTACATCGTTCGGTATCTTAGAACGTTGGAGGGGTAATGAGACGCAAAATGCTTTATCGGATATTAATAGAAGATACATTCGGGAATCTAAACGTGCTTGCTTATTTACTCTCCATGGCCTTGTGCATGCAGCGAGTGTCCGAGCCTATGAATTGGTATTATAAGTTAAAACAGAGACCTTCGTTTAAGTTACGGTATGCACCAGAAATTGGCGAGTGAGCTGTATAATGACCTCGATTCGGGGTGTGGAATAGGCCTGACTTGTTTGGTGGGAATACTGAGCGGAAATATTTGTTATAGGCCTATCTTAAACTGGCGAACCGTTGTGGTACCCTTGTTTGAATGTATTGTCATTCTTTGCTTTCACGCTGAAAGAACGCGACTTGAAGAACGCATTCTAGAATGGTTCAGGAGAATCCCTTTCATTCCGTTGTACATTGCGTTGTGCTTATGCCTGATACATGGCAAATTAAACGTTCTGCCTGCAGAGAAAGTATGTGGTGCATGGTTAGCACTTTTGCGTATTGGGGGATTATATGGGTCAATGCTATCTCCGCCACGGTTTGGGGAGTGATTTGTTTTTAAATTAGATGGCTGCTTCTATCATGGGCCAATCTGTACCATTACCAGAGCAAATCCTGCGTCCTCCAGATGTATATCTTGAAATGCAACTGATTTTTAATTTTGTTTTAAATTTATTTCGCGATTTTTATTTTGAAGGGGGTAAATTCCCCAGTGAATGCAGTTACGATGACTCCGTGCATGGCTGGCATTGTTATAAGACAAGTTATGTGACAAACATTGCAATATGTATCATACATTCATCAACGTGTCGCTTTAATCATGTGAGAACCAAATATTCTAATATCCAATATAACAACAACAAAATCACGCCTCGCTCCAGTCTATACTAGCTCTTAACCACAGTAGTAGTAAATGGTTGCAAGAAAATCAGCAAGAAACAAAATGTATTCGTATCCGAGTGAAAAGAGGAAGAAACAAAATACTCTTTTAATGTGACATATTAATATACGTGTCGTCCTAACATTTAGCAATACCCGTAAATGATATTCCACGGTTTACACCTTGTTCAGTTTTATCACGTTGTTGTGGCGCTGAATCCGTAAAGCAGTAAATAATACCAAAACAAAATCATATTTGTAATGAACCCATATAGGTAACCAGCCATTTTCCCCACTTCCCGCCATCAGACGGTATCGTGGAAGTGTGTTTGTTGTTGTGTTTTAATTTTAACTATGTTGTAAGACCGGAGGGTGTTCTAATTTACTGTGGGTCTATCCTTACCCTCCTCTACATTACATGTTGGTACATTAACTTAAAAACTATCTCAACCAATAAACATTTTAGAGCCTCGCAAAAAAACAAAACAAAAAAGTGTCCGCCTCGATAAATAACTCCCGTACGCGTAGTACTAAATGTTTGTCGTCAACCTCTGGGTAACTGCTTCGACGGCCATTAATTTTATTTTCTATTATATGTGGCATTCCAAAATACAACTCGAGATTGGTGGATGTTTGCTCATTAAGTTGAGCCGTGCCGGGTGAAGTAACGTCTTACGCAACGTTGTTAAAAACAAAATAGAAGAACTTGTTATTATATATGTGCTCGGGGTTGAAGTAGATGGAGGACTGGGTGCGGCGGAGCGGGGAGGGGGGTGGATGGTTATCCGGAGGACGTTGCCTGGCTCCCACTTTTCAACGATTGTTAAATATCTCTGTACGAATATGCTAATAAAACTGCAGCCGGATCAGCCAGACCTATATAATTACCATGATTAATTATGCTTCTCCCCGGCATTGAACGGTATAGGCCCGAGGCTGCATTATGCACCGTAAATAATCGCCCAGATTATTTTTTTAATCACGTGAATTGATTCAGTTGCGGTCGACGGGAATCTGTTGGACACCTTTAACACGCAGATCTTCAGGATAGTATTATCATATCCAAATAGAGGCGAATACAGCGAACGGACTCGGACTGTCAGTACGTAGGGCCTATCGCGAATTCGGTGTGACCGAAGTCGTAAACTACGCTGGATCACCTACTGCGGATTTCGTTGGAAGTTTACGACCGCCGTTTTTACAACCTGGTTTTTATTACTATAGGTGTAAATCATTCACACCTTAAGCCTATGGTTTCCTACTGGGGAAGCATGCATCCTTTTAATCGTTATTGTTTTGATCTGTAACTCATTTTTACTTTATTATGAGCGCATCTGAGGATCCTAGACTCCCAACGTCATTGAACGTTCAATAAATCTCGGATGAACATGGCAGGCCAAAACTGACAAAAATATGTCTGCGTATCTCCGTGTACATGGCTCAGCCTGCATTGACGACGTGCCATTTGTGGTCGTATTACACGTTATAGAAATCGTTATGGTTGCATCTATTAAAGGGTACATATTGCAAACTCTACGTTTCTGTTTTTTTTTTACAGCCCGTATGCGAGTTTTATGTTGTTGTGAGATATTAAATCTCTGTTGAATTTATTTGACGTGCATTACAGGGGTACAGCCTTCACGCCCTTTTGCAGAGTTGATCGTTAACTTAAAGCCGGAATATTTGCGACAATGTGGTATGAAGATCATCGCCACCAATGTTAAATAGCAGTGTGCAATCAAATTTCGATCAAAATAATACGCGTCATAAATATTGTTTCCTGTGACAATTAATGAGGATGTTACAGTCTGTTTTTTTGTTTTGTTGGACGTTTCGTAGATGGCAACTGTGTGCGAGGTCCGCCAGACAGTGGCTATAACCCAAGTTGGTACATTGTACGCACTGCGCGTGGGTGTTCACTCTGCAGAACACATAGGCATATGGTAACTATTCTGATTGATATAGGCCTATATAATCACTGGCGACTAACGGTTAACATTGTGGTATGGATTGAGTGCCATCAGTAGGTGGCGGTACTTCTGGGGGTGGGAGTGGGAGGGGATAAATGGGTATCTGAGTGCCTTCATTCAGTGGGGTTTTTACTGGGGACAAATTGGTATTTTACCCTCCTCTTGATCGCCTTCCTCCCTGGCCTACCCGGCTACCTAGATCTCCCTCTACAACGAACGCCGTACACACAAATACCAATGCAAATAGGCATATATTGTAAAAGTACCGTATTCATGGTTGTTTGGTTACATATGAATGTGCGATAAGATTGTAGAAACTCTAAATCTTTAGTTATGTTTGGGGATGGGAGGAGATGAATGTCTTGCTCGTACATTGATTACGCTATGTCTGATTAATAATGACAGTGGAGTTCTATATAAATCAGTACACTTTCGTATAACTATCTTACACATCTTGTCATCATTTCGAATATCTTATACATATATATATATCTTGATATTGGGGACGACACAGTTTTTTTAACTGAAAACTTCTAAATCAGGTATTAAAACGTTGCTTCATCAAAACCGAACTCTGGAAAATAAAGGAAGACGATAAGATAATATTTGACCAATGGATGACAGATTCGTTCATCTCTCCGAGCCTCAACGTACTGAGGTAGAGTGAGGTTGTCACTGTCGGAGTAAATTTTAAATGCTTCATTGTTAATACGGTAATGTGGAGACTATTTATATAGTGAATATATAGCATCTGAGCATGAAATATATTAAGATCTAAGCATGAAATATATAACATCTAAGCATGAAATATATGATGTCTAAGCATAAAATATATAATATCTAAGCATGAAATATATACCGTAATATCTAAGCATGAAATATATAACATCTAAGCAATGTATGAAATATATAAGATCTAAGCATGACATATACAATATCTAAGCATGACATGTATATATAAGATCTAAGCATGAAATATATAACATCTAAGCAATGTATGAAATATACAATATCTAAGCATAAAATATATAACATCTACACATGCAATATATTGCATCTAGGTATGCAATATATAATATCTAAGCATGAAATATACAATATCTAAGCATGAAATATATAACATTTAAACATGAATATATAACATCTAAGCATGAAATATATAACATGTAAGCAAGAAATATATCACATCTATGTATGAAATAAACATCTAAGCATGAAATATATCACATCTAAGCATGAAATATATAACATCTAAGCACGAAAACACATGAAATATGACATGAAATATACATAACATGAAATAGGCTATATAACATCTACACATGCAATATATACCATCTAAGCATGAAATATATTACATCTAGGCATGCAATATATATCATCTAAGCATGAAATATATAACATCTAGACATACAATATATAGCATCTAAGCATTGAAATATATAACATCTAGGCATGAAATAAATAACATCTAAGCATTGAAACATGTAACATTTAAACATGACATATATAACATCTAAGCATGAAACATCTAAGGATGAAAAATATAACATCTAATCATGGATATTGTAGCATACCCAGCGGTGAGGGTAATACGACATGGACAAAATAAACTATATTGCTGCTTTTCTTCTTCCAGTCTTCTACTACGCTACTGTTATCAAATGATTATAATTTCTTCTAAACTGCTAAACTAATTATGTACAATATATTACAAGGTGGATGTCTTCCTCCTAGCTGGCGCACCTCAAATGAGACGCGTACCTCAAATGAGATGCATACCTCAAACGAGACGCGTACCTCAAATGAGTTGCATACCTCAAACGAGACGCGTACCTCAAATGAGTTGCATACCTCAAACGAGACGTGTACCTCTAACGAGACGCGTACGTCAAACGAGACGCATACGTCAAACGAGACGCATACCTAAAACAGGACGCATACCTCAAACAGGATGCATACCTCAAACGAGATGCGTACCTCAAACGAAACGCGTACCTTACAAAATCAGACATTAATAATGGGGGAATTCATTACAATATGTTACATCTAAGCATGAAATATACGACAAATGATCATGAAATATATAACATCCGACCAATCATGACATGACATTGCATAATACTGTCCATGAAGGTCAATAGGTTATGCAATTCGTACCATTAGTAGAATTCGTCGCAAGATATGTGTAGGCTATGCAGTAATATTAGGCTATACAGTAATATATACTGCTCGGAAGACTACAGCGGGACAGTGAGCCGGATAGTGTAGGAACACTTGACGTCTCGGCTTTTGGCTAAGATCATATTCGGGACGGCCTGTGTTGGTTAATAATGGAGCTGTCCTCCAACAGAGCCATCAGCTACACATCACGTGACACTACACTCGCCCAATGAAATCCATGTCCGATCGAAGTAGGGCTAGGAAGTGTAAGTCCACCTCAAATATAGTGTATGCATATATATATATATATATATATATATATGTATGTAGCGTATTCCTTAACTTATACATACTTATGTATATCTCCTATATTTGAGGTGGTCTTACATGAAGCATGCAGGGAAAGTGGAACAGTTTGTCTAGATGGTGTCGTGGCATACGCCGCCGTTGGTTGGCTTTAAAGCCTAGGTTCTTTCTTGGGTGGCTTTTCTTCAAAAGCAGAGTGAAAACAAAACTGACGTTTTGCGATTTGTTTGGGGCTGATGAGTTGCGGCTAACTTAGGGCAATATTATTGCTGAATGATTTCTGGTGTATTTTTCGACATGGATAGGTGAACCGGGCTTACATATTAAAAAAACGGGCACTGAACACTGGGGTTCATACCGTCAGATACCGTATCTAGTATATTCCCGAGCAGCGTAACTGCATGCATAATGCTTCATGGCGTTTATGTATCTCACTTTTAACTGGAGTATACTTTTACCTTCTGGCCACATACCCATTCTATGAAAATATGTAAATACCCTTTCATCAGACGTGATGTTGTGTTGTCGTTTTAACGACCCCTGCGAAGCCAAACTTAACTTTCTCAAATGCCACACTTTTGCCACAAAAATGCAAACATTTCCACCAGACTGAAGAAGCGGCCTTTCGAGAGAACGAAATAATACCAAACATACATTCTTACACGAAGGCCTCGAGGAAGAATTGTTTTTTTTTCGCGAAAGATTTCTTTGATGGCTTATTATTCTTGGAAATGTCAAAAAAACTGAGAATACTGCCTGATGCAGTTCCTACACCCACTGTGGGCGATGGGTAGCATTCCTACAAGTTTATTGTGAAATGTGTACCCGACTATATCACTAAACTCTTAAACATCCATAGAATTGTTAATGTCAATCACTGCGCGTATTGCCTCCCGTGGTGACAAAGAGAAAGGTATTTTTGGATGAAGGCCGTCAACATAGATTACTATAGTTGTTACTCGCAAACTGAGGTAATTTTACGTCAAACAGCTACTATATAGGTCGAAGTAAGTGGTACGTGACGTCATACGAAGCCTATTTCCGAGCCGAAGGTTACCCAGTGGTCAGAATAATAATGTAATAACGGTCACACCTGTATACACAAAAGTCGAAATAATCAAATATGTTACTGTTAACTTAATATATGGCCTTAACTGCCCGTGGAAAGTAATTATCGCCAGTGCATGTCAATGTGAAATTGACCTTAATAATGTCAGCTCGTTAGACACCATTGAAAGGTTTTCCTGGTGTTTCATGTGTGGTGAAGTAATGATACGCCCTTCGTCGTTACTTTTCACTGTAAAATATTGAAAACACTGATATGTGATAGTTATATACACTGATAGTTATATACTCTAATGCCGACATTACATTTTCATTTAATGTAAAGTTCGCACATAAAGGTTATGTAAACTTGAATGCTATGTAATCCTGAATGTAATGTAAACTTGAATGCTATGTAATCCTGAATGTTATGTAAACTTGAATGCTATGTAATCCTGAATGTTATGTAAACTTGAATGCTATGTAATCCTGAATGTTATGTAAACCGGTATACTATGCAATCCTGAAGTGTAAGGTCGTGCATATTGGACTCTCAAGTTTACATATATTAATATTGGGGATTCTTCTGTGAAGCCTCCCAGGCAGTGTACTGAAGCAGCTAGGAAGGGTAACTGGAATTTAGGAAATAGTAGGAAGGGTAACCGGAATTTAGGAAATACAAGGCGCAATTTCTTCACAAAGATATTGTGGTTATACTGTCATGCAGTTAGTTAGGCCTCAATTGGAGTATGCTGTGCAGGCTTGGAATCCCTACTTTTCAAAGGATATGCAGTTATTGGAAAAGGTCCAAAGAAGAACTACTAAGTTCTGTTTGGGGTTTCTCGTATAAGGTCGAAGCATCTTAATTTAACTTCCTTTGTGCTAAATTGTTGATGGTTTAGATAATATGTTTTTGATACATTGTTTAAGGCTTTAGGACTAGTAGAGGTCTCTGTTTCAAGCTTCGGAAGGTTTGGTGTATGTTAGATGTGTTCCTCTCCCTCATCCTCGAGGATGAGTGGAATAGTCTGCCTGAATCGGCTGTAGTGTCTGATAATGTGAATGGCTGTTAGATGTAATGCAGTTAGGTTTAATGCAATCATGATGAATGATGACTATGCTACTCTCGACGAGATGCAACCTTTAGTTCAATTTATATTTATGTATGTCAGGCGGTTACAAGTTAATTAAACCCAATAATCTTTACATATCCTAATAGGGATACATTAGTTAAAAATTAAAGGCACATTTGTATAGTCGTATTTTGACATTTTCTACCAATTCCTAGTCACTCAATCACGATAAAAAACAATGTACTGTTTCTCTAAGAAAAAAAACACATCCTCCGGGTGAGATCATGTACAGATTTACTCCAAGAAACCGTTCCTGTGACCACTGAAGAGAAAATGGTCATTGGGGTAGATCTTATATATTCAAATTACTGCAGCCGTTCTATCTTTCCTGGCCATTTTGAGGCGTTCTAAGCATAATTTGGTCTATATCGTTTTACGGCAGAGTTCTAGATTGCTACATTATATATGTTAGGTTATAGTAATGACTTGCTCCAATACACCACCTATATATATCAGGCCTGAAAATATCCGCTCAAACGAAGATTCATGCCACGGAGTGAACTTCGACGAAAGATATGGTTTGCTAGTTTTGTTTGGTCAGTTCGTATACGTGGAAAGATACGGTGTGCTAGTTTTATTTGGTCACTTCGTACGTAATTGATCAAAACTAACAAAAGATGAAGACTTATTTGTTTTCACAGCTTTCATAAATTTACGATTCTTGGTTTCAAAATACAGGAGTCTTGATTTACTACTGACTGGAACAACTGGAGGATAATGCAGGGAAATAGGAAATGATATACTGTTACAATTTCCGGATTATTTGCGAAACTTACAAAGCGGCTCAGTTTCCATTTTTATGAAAGTATCGCTCTCAGCTCGTGATATTAAGCACGCTTGAACTTGCTCAAGCATTAAAAAAAGCATTGAAATATTGCACTGTGTTCGTAGTTAGCAATAGTCATTGTGAAAATCAACTGGGATTTTAACTAAGACGTGTAGCCAATATGCGGTTACGGTTAACAGTAGAGGAAACTGTTGGATTTGGTGTCGTCGGTTATAAGGGTATAAAAGGCGACAAATATAAGCTGACGTTAAATGTGGTACATGATACCATGCTATTGTTTATAAACAAAAACATAAATTACTTATGATATAAGGACAGTGATTGACGCAAGCTTATAGTGAAATAAATTCCCCTAACCCACA
>JAODAG010000007.1:195222-212014 GCA_027574785.1 Orphnurgus asper | reverse complement strand
ATATATATATTTATATATATATATATATATCATATACATTTTATAATTCCTCGTAGTAACTCCAATTTAGATGACGGTGAGTCTTCCATGAACTGAAAATTAGGCCGACGTTAAGGATTTACTTGGAAGAAAAATACAAAGCGTTATAAAGCGTTATAATAGATTCACGGATTACATAAAAAAGAGTAGAAGATTATAAATACTCTATTAAATTATTTCTAGTAAATGGGATATTATTCAAGGTTCCGTCACTACGTCTTACATGAAACAACAGTTGGTCGAAAACTTTGAAAATTAGAGGGCGTTCGTCCGAATTAGTGTTAAACTGTTTAACTTGGGACATGTACCTCTTATAATCATAGAATAATCTGACGTCTAACTCACCTGCATAGATATACTGCTTTTTAGAAACAAAGCCAAACAAGAAAGCATAAATATGTGGCTTTCCCAGGGGAAAATATCCAAGAAAATTGCCCTCATAAAAAATATTGTACTTAAAAACAGATTAGTTGTCTAATTAAGCATGAACTACCGTATGGTACTAACTTGCATCTGTAGGGTCCTGCCAAATACCAGGTCGCGATTTCGTTGGCCTTAAACTTTTTCGACCGTTTTTTATTTTTTTGTTGTGCCGGAAACCTCCAAAATGATCCGCTCCTGAGTCATATACTGCCCCTGGTTAACGTTTAACCCCATGGATTAGTTCCTGCCATACTGGTCACCGATTCAAACTTTTCTTCGTTTAATTTCTGTTAATAAACACCTCTCGGGTAAAACCTACCGATACCCGGGATGCAATGTTTTAGTCGCCGGAATATCGGGCAGGGGATTTTCGACAATTGGAGGGAGGGGAGGGGAGGGGGAGGTGCTTCCCCGCCTGGTAAGCATTCGGGAACGCCCCCCTCTCCAAAATGGCTTAGTACCGACTGAAGCTTCATTATCTTTTGGGGTGAAAAAGCATATTACCGACTTCAAAAAGTGAAAATTGAAACAGCAATAGTGCGTAGTATCTCAAGGCATGACGGGCTCGCGGAGTGGCGGATCCAGGAATTACCCCTGGCGTCATGGCGTACCAAATGTCATCGGGGAAGAGTTTAAGGCGAGGGGTCCCGTAAATAGTCCAGTGCGCTTAATTAAAGAGTGCTTATTGTATATTGAATCACATTCAGTTGAAATTGTCCAAAAAAAAACGAATTGAGGAATGAAAGTTGATGCAAATGCATTTTTCATACCTACCAAATTTCGCAGGCCTACGCGATGAACGAAAGAAATTAAAATTGTTATAGAATGTAAACAATCCATTGGTTTACTCTGCGTTACTGTTTAGTAAGAAAAGCTGCAAGAACCCAAACCACAATGAATCTAACATACCTAAAAGTATACCACGTGATCCTAAAAGGGTGCCTATCAAGAGCATTCTTAAAGGCATTGATACTTTTAGACTCTACCACCGAATCGGACAGACTATATTCCACTTCCAGCTTGAAACAGTCAAGTACGGTAGTGTTCCTCGCCTTGAAACTTAAAAATGCATTAAAAGCTAACAGTTTTGTCAAATAAACGCTCGACAGAGGTTAAACTAGGATGCTTCAAGAAAGACACTCTCCCTGAACTTAGTAACCCTTTTTCTGAACATTTTAATAACTGCCTAGCCCTTATAAAATGTATGGATTCCATGTCTGTACAACATACTCCACTGACTAATGAATGATGCCTATATAAACAACTGCTTATGCACGCACAATATATTGGTTAATGAAGACACTTAAAGTTGCGCCTCATCATTCCTAAAATCCAGTTACCATTCCTGGTTGCTTCAGCACACTGCTTACAAGGCAAGGCTATGATGACCCTCTGCAGGGCAAAATCTTTTTCAACATGCAATTTCTAAAAGTTTCTTTCCATCAGTTGGGAACATCGTTAAATCTGGGATTCCCGTTATCAATAATGCTATGGCGTTACACTTAGTAATATTAGCAGCATTTGCGACCACCGAAAAAAATTCTACCAAGATCACCCGGCTTCAACAAACACGCTTGGAAATCTTCCCCTCCGTCTGCGGAAGCTTTCACCCGAAGAAACTATTGAACATTATATTGTTTCTGCATCACGCCCTCTATTAGGAAACAAGGTCAGTTTCGACGGTCTCCTGGATCTGTAATTCGTGGTCACGTGACAACAACACGACACCATTACACGCCACGCTGAAAACGGAGGCTACGGAAATAAGCCTAAGCCTAATTTATCATACTTCGGAGACACAAATCTAACTGCCGCAATACTAGTTTAAACCATTCTCAACACGATCTGCTGTTTCTGGGTAAAAGTCTAGACTTTCAGACGGGAAGCCAGTAAGCGAAATGCATTGCAGAAAAGCTCGTTCAAGTTGTTGTAAGTTTAATGTATATATATATATATAACACTGACTGTCACTTCAGTTCAGTATCCAAATTATTATACACAATCATATAGCGTATCCAAAATTCTTTGTAACTTAAAGTTATAGACATGATTTTGGAAGGCTGCCCCTCAAATTGCATGTAGCCACATGGTCTCCGTCGTTTTGTTTTACGAGATAAATGATGATAAATGCTGCCCCTTTTGATGAACCTGTTTGTTTTGGAACGGTCCTGCCTATACGGGAACCCCATCCCTTATTAGGTCGTTAACCTGACGCCATATTTGGTAATGTCATTTCCTTTTACGCGTCACTGAACCGCATCACAACCAACCGCTGGTATCGAATATTGCTTCGCTTGCAAAAAGGCGAGAGAGAATTCTCTCAAATGCATCGGAGATGCTAAAAATTCAGGTGGAAGTTTCAGTTTTATGGGGAAAAAATGCAGATTTATACCACCATTCTGGAGAGAAGTATCCGTATCGAATGGATTTAATTTGTCTTAGGCGTAGGTACACTGTAAGTTATGCAGCACTGCCATATGAAGAAAGAGGAAGTCTACATAAGGACGTTGAGTTTGGTTGCGGGCAAAATAAAAACATTTCATAATTATGTCATTCGTAAGCTGCTAGTGCCTTCTCCCGGTCTTACTAAAATTATAGAGCAGAACATGTCAGCAGCTAACTACATAATGGCTCCTGTTGGAGTAGAAAATGGAAATGGTGAATCCAAATTTTCTCAAGCAAACCTGAGCGTCCGTTCTGGAGGGGTTTTACACGGTGAAATGCAGCTCGATAAAGACGTAGGCTCTAACGGTACAGAAGGACGCAGTCCTACCGGGGTTTCCCCGTACGAACATAACGATGGACCGCCTGCAAAGAAACAGAAGAAAACGAAAGGCAGAGTCAAGATTAAAATGGAGTTCATTGACAATAAACTTCGTCGGTACACAACATTCAGCAAACGCAAGACTGGTATCATGAAAAAGGTTAATATATATATTTTTATTATGTCAGAAGGCAGACGTTCCCCTAGGTCTAGCATAGTCTGTTGATGTTATTGTAATGTTACATTGTTAGGCTATATGGACATAGTATACTCTGCATTATGCCTAGGCTAGGGAGTTGTAGCCTAGGCCTAACGGGTAGTGGTCCCCACTAGGCGATACAACTCGCTGTAACCTATTCAGGACCTTGTCGTCAGTTCAGTAAAACTATCGAGTTCGTTTCATGCTAAGGTCCGTCAGGCTTAGACTTAATTTCCATATTAACGTACTTGCACAAGGCCACTGGCACTGGAGCAGAATTGTATAGTATAGTATAGTATTAGTATAGATAATAAGGTTCAGAAAGGAAAATGCCCTCATAAAGGATCCTGAACCACAAAAACCCTAAATTCTACCAATATCCGTAAAATAGGCATCAATACCATTCTTGAAGGCATTGACACTACTGACATACACCAATGACTCAGGCAAGTCATTCCACTCATCCACCACTCTGTGAAAAGAAGAACTTTCTGCTATCTAAGCTGGAAAAATCCTTACGAAGCTTAAGACTATGGCCTCTGGCACGTTTATTGTTCGACCAATTGAAAAAATCATGGAACGTCAGCCTATCAAAACCATGGACTACTACTAGTTGTACTACTAGTAGTAGTATAGTACTAGTAGTGGCTGTACTACCCTGAGTTTAGATGACTTAAGTCTTTATCAATCATTTACCAATTACATGTATGTGTTATGTTTTTGGACGTGACTGAGAATATCCAAAAGTTCATATTAGCTCCTCCTAAAAGTACGAAGTATAAAAAACTGGTTACTCTTCCAAAAATGTTCTAATATATCAGTGATTAGATTACTTTTGTTGACGTAGGGATGTTCTTTGCCGTCATAATTGACGAAAAAGTAACCGTAATACCCAAACTCTTCGGTTTGTAGTTACACTGCATACATGCCAGATGTCATTTACATTTGATGACGTCGAAGCTAGTATATCAGAAAGAGACTGCACAGTTCTTCTTGGCTGGACATATATGAGAACGAATCCTGATCATTTAATTCCAGTTGAATACTGTAGTTGTGAAGAGGGTTTCAGGGGGTACAAGGATGTGCTTGCAGAGGGAACCATCGAAGGGGGGACAGCCCGACCCTGGGGTTATTCTCACGTGTAGATGTTACGGGGCTACGCAGACAAACGGAACTGGTGGAGAGACATATAAAGTCCACAACAAAGGCTGTCTAATACTAGTTTTGAAGAATTTCTTCGTGTTAACTTAAACAGTAGAGTTTCTGTGCAAGCTATCTACGCATGCAGAGTAAGTTAAGGAACATAAAATGTACACAAAAGATATTTGACCCAGTAAGTCAACATTTTTTTTTTTTTAGCTAAGCCCATTAATGAAAAGTTGCTTACTTTGTGGGGATGGTCGGTCAATGACTTTGGTGTCCAGAGAGTTATTCGACTGCTTGCTTTGGTGCACCTGACTTCAAGGCTTGCAATGAAGCTGGCCAGATTTGCTTAGATATTTTCTTTGTACCTGCACGATTAGTCATAATAACCTGTTATTATGAGGTTTGTTTTCTTCATCAGAAATAAACAAACAAAATAATCAAAAAATACCAAACGATGCAAATCCATCAGGGCGTGAAAGGGTTCCTAACGCAACACAGAGAGAAAAAAACGCAGACTTAAAAACAGGGAAAAGTCAAAGAGATACTCAAGTGAAAGTCACTAGTATTCGTGAAAATTCAGAAAAACGCTAGAAAAAGCCAAATCTGATTTGTTTTGGATTAAATCTATGAGGTTTGGCACACAGTGACAAGTTACGCACCCCTTTATATGGCGGATATTTAGTATACATAGCCAGATGGGGGCTGGGGTATCTTTTCTTCTGTGTGGTGTAGGTGAAGTCATTAGAAATGGCAATTGTGGATGTTTCAGGGTTTCACGTACAGTCTACTGAACATTTTGTTCAGGACCGACGCTTTCAGAGTTAAAATCATCGCAGATCGTTCCTTCTTTATTGGATTGCTCTGTACAGTTTAGCTCGTCATTAGCTAGATGGTACAGTTCTTTGGTCGGCACGGTTGCAACGTTCAGCCTCGCTGGCCGGCTGCGGTTCGACCTCGATCGGCACTCAAAGCTCCAAACACGAATGACAGCTGCGATGCAAATTTGAATCGCAGTTGGACCGAAGTATCCGCAACTGTGCCGTAAACCCCAACGTGGGAGGACTGTCCATTTGACAGTTATGAGTTTTGAATGATATCCATGCAGTTGCGGATGTACTCCAATTTGCAGCCTCCTCGCGAACATTTTAATATACCTCCACTCAAACAATCGCCATTCAAGTAAATTGTAACAGCCACTGAAATTTTCATAGAGCTACCTACATCTTTGATGTGTGGTATCCATGTATATAATTCTACCACTTGATGGATTTTGGCAGATGTGCAGATTGGTGACCCATTGCATTTATTAGTCTTAATCCGAATGAGCTATTTTTCTATCGCCGAACCTTTCAGAGGCAGAACCCTGGGTGGGCCCCCCCCCCATTTTGAAAATTGTTTTCATAGATATTGCCACAAACACGCCTAACTGCCAAGGCAAGACACCTTTCCCAATTCAGAATCTCTTGGATCTTCGTATTGTTCATATCCCCTATTAAATTATAGATACTATAAATTTGTCTGATTGGTTATACCGTAGTCAGCCGTTTGTTTCTGTAACTCTACTCCAAAACTTTGAGCTTCCATTTACAGCATAGAAGGCGCAACAGTTAACCTACTGTTTGTAAATCTTCGATATGCTCCAACGACTTCCACTTGCCAGGCCTTCAACGCTGCTGCATCGTGCAATGCGAAGCCTGCCTCACAAGGCCTGGAAACCGGCCTCCCTCAATTTTTGTTCCAAATCACTTTTAGTGGTTTTCAGCATTTACGTTAGACACATTTGTTTCTTCTGCGCCCTGTGCATGTATATGCCCTTTTGCTCAGTATTCAACCCTGTGACGTCGAATGACTCGACCTGCACCATCGGCACGAAAGTGGTACATCGGAACGAAAGTGGTACGTCGCCAATAATACCGCAAAAGTCTGCACCGTTCACATCATCAGCAATGGGTTTATAGCTGGTGCTTCCAAAAGTCTTGCTTCCAGTTTTAACCCTCCAGCCAAGTGTTGTCTGAACTGCCAATTAATGTACATTTTTGGAGTATTATACAATAATATATAAGTAAGACAACCTCAAATGTGTGTATATAAGTGGAAGAAAGATAAAAATTGGGGTTTCTACTTCATGAAGTACAATCTCAAATGTGTATAGTAGTAGTAAGTGAAAGAATTAGAAAGAGGTATGTACTTTATGTAAGACAACCTTAAATGTGTATAGGAGTAAGTGAAATAATTAATAAGAGGTATATATACTTCAAGTCAAAGAATGACAAAGGGGAATATATACTTTATGAAAGACAACCTCAAAATGTGTATTGGATTAAGTAAAAGAATTACGAAGGCGGTATATATATATATACATACTTCATGTAGTTTAGTTTTGTAAGGGTTAGAAAGCGTCATAGGCTCATAAAGAAACTCTGTCCATGTTCTGATTGTGGATGAACCCCGGCTTTAACACGCCCCCTCTTCCCTGTCTTCGTGAAAACTACCTCAAATGTGTATTTGAGTAAGTGAAAGAATTATAAAGGGGCTACATAAGTCATGAAAGACAGCCTCCAATGTGTATATGAGAAAGTGAAAGAATTACATACTTCATGAAACTTACCACCTCAAATGTGTATATGAGAAAGTGAAAGTAGTACAAAGGTGGTATACTGTACGTACTTCATGCAAGACAACCTCAAATGTTTATTTGAGTGCTGTAAGTGAAAGAATTACAGAGGGGCAATATACTTCATGAAAGACAACCTCAAATGTGTCTTTGAGAAAGTGAAAGTAGTACAAAGGTGGTATACTGTACGTACTTCATGCAAGACAACCTCAAATGTTTATTTGAGTACTGTAAGTGAAAGAAATACAAAGGGGCAATTTACTTCATGAAAGACAACCTCAAATGTGTATTTGAGTAAGTGAAAGATTACAAAGGGCTATATACTTCATGCAAGAATACGTCAAATAGGAGTAAGTGAAAGAATTTCAAAGTGTGTCTACACTGAGCCTCAAATGTGTATAATGAATAAGTGAAAGAATTGCAAAGAATATTACAAACTAGTATTTGAGGGTGCTGTGTACTGCTAGTGTCCTGCTAGCTATGGTTTGCATGCAGAACTGCTTGTTGTTAGTCGACACAAATTCATTTAGAGTCTCTGACATGTTTGTGTGGAATATGAGATGCTACACACATTACAATGGTCATGAACCATCAAGGCTGGCAAGGGCTGGACTTTATTGGATAATTACCATCTCGGTGTGAACTTTAGTTCAAGTTCTCGGTGACGGCAGTTTCAGTTGATTTGTTTAATTGGCGCAATGACCCAGATTTGTGTTGGAGTATTGGCTTTGAAAGAAGCGAATACCTGTAGGTACTTAAAGGAAGTGTCTTTCATGCAACTTTTAAAGCCTTAAAACAATCCAAGTTATGAGAACTTCATTGGAAAGAATCATCAAATAAGTACTTGAGTATGAGTATGAGTATTGGTCATGTTGACCCAAGCACGAGAAGTACAGTATGGTACCATTGGTCAAATGAGTCAAATGAGGGAGGGATAGCTGGGTGGATAGTTTTTGGAGCACTTTCATGGCTGAAACGAGGTAACAGTAAAAATACGTAGTGGTACGTGTACAGTGGTAATAAGTAGGCCTAGGTACACAGGAACTGCCTAGTGCAGGTAGCAAAATGACACAATGCCGGAGTCCTTCATATTTTAAATGGCTTGAAAACCAGCTGAATCTTTGTCCTCCTACGACTTTAACATGTAGTACAGAAAGAACCGGGCACAGCAGAGGTTGAATTTTGGCAAAGGAAATATGGGAACCGAGGATTTGTAGTTGTGAAAGGGGCTTGTCACCATTCCCAGAACGAAGATCTTAGCCTTTTGGGCAGACTGGTCTGTTGCCTACATGCTGTGTGGAGCAGCAGCTGTTGGTGTGTGAAAGCTCTCTGTGTCCTAAACGGATCGGTCGATTCGCATGCACCATGAAACGGTTTGTTTCGTTACGCCGCATACTGCAACGTGCGTGAAAGTTTCGTAGAATTAATGAATAAAATTTCAAATAAAATTAAGGAATAAAATTCATAGAAAGGACCAATGGCAATCATGATCATACTGGATTGATTGCAAAGCAGAGCTAACATATTGTTTTGACCTGATGATTAATTGCAACTCGTGGAAGGGGCCGTCTCCATCCCTGGAACCGAGATTGTAGCCGTTTAGGTAGACAGATCCAATGCGGGATAGCGGCTATCATCCAGTGAATGCTATCCGTGTCCTGAACGGATCCTTCTATTTGCATACCCATGGCCTGTTCTGTCTTGTTCCGACACGGCCCTTTTTTAAACCCTGTGGGTTTTGGTCCACCGGTGGATAACGAAGAAAGAATTAGATTTGCCTGGACTATGGTATGTGTGAAATGGTGCTTTGGATCTCAGATGAGGAGGGAACCTGACTTCTATGAAAAATAAAGGACATGTTAACCTACAGCTGTAATTTATGTAACCCTACTACTTCCTTCACATAGCAGGTAATTGTGAGGGGGCAGAAGGTCAATTTTGTCCCCCTGTGCAGCAAGTGTGGGGCAGAATGAACGTTGTGGTACATGTCAATGTGCGTGCATGGTTGGGTCCTCTGTAGTAGAAAAGAACAATGGATTATCCAGATCATCCATACTTCTTGTAAAGAATAGCTCAATTTTGCTTTGAGAAATATAATCTTTATGATGAGGATGATTGGATATTATTTATTTGAATATTAACAATTTTGAGCAAGTTGTATTAAACTATGGCCGAGGTAGAAGCCTTCCTTTTGGTTTTATTGAAAGTTTTAATCCCTGAAACGATGGTATTTTAAAATGATTTTACATAATAGGCAAACTGACCATAAAGTAATCGCTTTTTTTGTTGTTGACAGGCATACGAATTATCGACACTTACAGGGACCCAAGTGATGTTGTTGGTCGCTAGTGAAACTGGCCACGTCTACACGTTTGCAACGCGCAAGCTGCAGCCTATGATCACAAGCGAGAGCGGCAAGGCCCTGATCCAAACCTGCTTGAACTCCCCGGATCTCCCTGGGGAGAACCAATCTCGGAGGAGCCCAGACCAGAGGATGTGTGCTACAGGGTTCGAGGAGACGGAACTCTCCTACTCCGTATCCGAAGAAGATGAAAAGGTAACGTATTTCTGGGTGAAAGTTGAAAGGACCCTTTTGAATAAGACATTGTCGACATTATATTTGTATTTTTGTTATTTATTGCTTTATTTATTTATTTATTTATTTATTTTTTGATTGATTGATTTATTATTGTTGTATATTTATGTATTTATTCATTATTATTGTTGTTCATACATGTATAATATTTGTAACAAAATCCATATATATGGAAGAATGGGGTTGTGTTAAATCATGAATAATTTCCTGGGTAGTTTCTCATGCAAGTTTAATGAGGCTATATGTGTCTGAACACAAATAAGAGATTCCCCTGAGCTTTGGATTAATATCTACAAAAGCAGCAATGTTTTATATATGAAGGAAATATTCCATTATAGTTACAGTAGGATGTCATAACCCTTGGAGGTTTGGGGTGGGGGCCAGGGTTGTGGGATGTGGGTAATCTTATTTCATTTGTGGGGAATATTTTAGTTGTGGGGAGGATTGTCTCAAGAATTGTCTTGATGGAACCCCTCATGGAAGGAGAAATGAACTTCTAAACCCCCCCCCCCCCATGAGAACATGTTATGGATGATTGGAATCCAGAACATTAAGGTCGTCAATCTTGTGTGGGGGGACCTCCCGCTCGCGCTACCAATTGAGGCCTACCGTAGTAAGGTCCTAGTTAGAGAACTACGATTAGTAAGAAATCCTTCTTAAGGCTGACTGACCCCTGGCCTTAACATGGGGGCTAAACCTGATCGTTGTCCTGGCCGTGAATCTGCGGGGAGGTTGTTGGGTGTGGGGGAAGTTAATAGTTTTCGTAAACCACAAACGTGACATTCCGAAGCCATAACTCTTCACCAGACTTAATCTGGATGCTAAATATCTAAGTCCGACGAATTTCTGAACCGATGTAAAATGTAATCTACGTAGGTGGGCCTACAGTAGGTGTTCTTTTATGATAGGGATCTGGCGTGACTAGACTGGTTCGAGATGGCCTGTTGTTACGATACATATCAGGATTACACAGATGATAAACGACCGCAGCCTGTACGGTACCGCGTTATGAAACCGAAATTCCTAATGTTATACGACGTTAAAAATACGGTACAACTACGGCTAGATTGTACCGTTAGGCTAAAACTTAAGTGATCTAATATGTGGGCTGGAATGGAGCCATAATTCCCCCCCCCCAACTAACCTCATGAGCCCAAGCCCCTAAGAGATGCCTCTAACTTGCAGCAGGAACTTGTTTGCCGCAGGCTACTCTTTTAGCTGATATCTTTTAACCACGTTATCTCTGCCGGGCATGACAAAGGATGTTCGTAGAGGCCCTGGGGACTCGCAAAGCAGCGAATGTTCGGAGGGTTAATATCTGTATGGTACGACTTCATTTACAGCACTGTACACTTACTGTCTCCCCCCTGCCTCCTCCCCCCCCATATTATACTCGTACATTTGTCTTTTTAGTACTTGGCTTCGATATTGTGTTTATATTGTATTTAATACTTTCTGTAAAACCAGCACTGACACGCAAGGAGAAGACCGCTTCGTCGAATGGGGGCAGTCGGGCACTTTAAACAGTTTAAGATGGCTGTTCACAAACCGTAACACTTATTGGAATGAAATGTGTTTTGCCTTCTTTGCGAAGTTTGGCAAACATCCATCGTTGTGCTCTTTTATAGAACTGGAACATTCTGAAAGATTACAGTGACAATGATGTGACCAAGGTGGGGGGGGGGGTGGGGTAAAGTGGAGGCATCCTCCATACCCCATGACCATGTGCATGCTTCTGAATGCAGAGCTACGTCTTTTTTCCTCGTAGTTAATCAGATGAACTAGCCAGCCCTGTAAATAACATGTGTTATTCATTTGCTTTTTGCCTTGCCTTTCATTCACAGCTTCTGACATATTATATATATATATTATATATATATATTCCACTGAGGTAGTATAGTTATCAAAGACAAGGTCTCGAAATCGTTATTGCTGAGACGTGCCGTGAATATCAGTACTTCCCTCTTTAATATGATACCTTTGAAAGGAGGAAACGTACTTTTTGGGGGGAAATCCTGGATGAACTCTGTTAATTAATTAAGAAACGTGCACGTTATTATCCATCTCGAGCGAGAGTTCAAGTGTACCATTACGGTGTGGACAGGATTGCAGGTTGTTTTCTTGTATCATTCAATAATGAATTCTTGTTTTCTTTTTGAGTTGAGTATCATGACGTCGCGGCAGTGCAGTGCGTTTTTCCTTCTCAAGAGTTGTTATGAAATAATAATGAAATCTTTTCCCCAGTCGGTACAAGTATCTCTTTATATGTTATTGTTATTGTCGGATCGGTTACAAGCACACATTATGTTTATGAGCGGTCCGCTTCTGCTTGAAGGGCTTCTTTTTTTTAATCGACTGCGTTAAAAGTCACGCGTTCTCTGTGGTATGTGTAAGAGATCTGC
This sequence comes from Orphnurgus asper, assembly GCA_027574785.1. NCBI lineage: Eukaryota > Metazoa > Echinodermata > Holothuroidea > Elasipodida > Deimatidae > Orphnurgus > Orphnurgus asper. The sequence goes on along the minus strand of JAODAG010000007.1, from coordinate 199,831 downwards.
TTTTGCTATAATGATCTTTCCCTCGACTGACTCTCTATACTACTACTACTACTACTACTACTACTACTACTACTACTACTACTACTACTACTACTACAACAACTACTACTACTACTACTACTACTACTACTACTACTAGTAGTAGACATGTTTAGTACTAGTAGCCAAGGTTAGGGACAGAGAGAGAGAGGGGAGGGGATCTGTTGAGCATTTGGTGGCCCTGGTAAGAGCCGACCGGGTCACAAGTCGAATTCCTCACTGTTTGACCTCTCGCAGGCCGTTGGACCGATGACGTCTGTCGTTGCCCTTCAGGGAATATCATGGACTCGAGGCATTTTCTGTTCCACCGTCTTTGCCGATCATGGACGGACGGACGCGCGGGGTAGGTCAGTCTCTGCGCCTCCTTGCAGCGATCGGTTGTAGAATCTAGGTCTAGTACATGACTCGCAGCTCTGCCGGTCTTCTTCTTCTTCTTCTTCTTCTTCTTCGAGGAAACCCGTTTGCCCGTCAGGCCAACGTGATGCCGCTCCGCCGGGTTTGGGTGGGGGATGGGTATGTGGTACCAACTCTCTGATCATCATGGTGACAAAACTATGCCATGAGGGATAAACCCGGAATCACGAAGAACGGTATGGCTACCTCTCTAGTGTATAGTAGGCCCATACTGGTTTAGTTAACCCACCCACGCAAACCCTTGGCCTCGGTCCGACAAACCAAACAATTCGAACGCGGCAGCATATGTTAGTGACGCCCGTCAACTGAGTGACCAGCTTCCCGCCCCGTGGCAGTCAGAACTTCGATCGGACTGTAATAATACTTACGGAACATTGGGCGAGTTGTAGTGCCACGTAATGTGTAGCGCAGGGCCCCCTCACTGGCGTAGTTCGACCTAACCCCCCCCCACCCATTAACCGTCGGCGGGCCGCGTCCTTAACACCGCTTGATCTTAGGCCCAAAAGTCCAGTGACGCATGCGCCTGATATAAAACGCCGCGGGGGAGTGGTGATACCGTGGCACTGACGTCCGTCATGATGGTACCGGGAGCCAGGATGGGATGGATGGGGTACATGGCTGTCGGCGTAACTTTCGGAACGTTAGTCGAAAAGGTCGGAAGGCTTGTTACTTAGAGTGACGGAGAGTGAGAGTGTGGCGTAGCGGTTTGAGTGTTCGCTGATTTGCCCAAAGGTCGCCGATTCGATCTCCAGGCGTGACTTGTTCAGCACATGTGCTGCTTTGCAGTGGTGGGTGAAGCCTTCCTTGGTGGATCATTCGGGTGGATTTAATGGGTTCTTAGTGTCGCAATAACTTCGCTCATATCAGCTGCAATGCAGTGGTGATTAACAGGTTGCTCTCACTAATTCTCTCGGTCTTTGAGAAAGTGGTCAAAGATCGAGAGTATACACTCACGTTCCGTCGGATGGGGGACGTTAAATGGCGGTCCCGGGAGACGAGGATGGGATAGATGGGGTACCATGCCTGCCTCGTAACTCCTGGACACTGGTCGAAAAGAGAAGGCTTGTTAAAAGCCGGTGGCCATCCACGATCACAACCTGGACACAGGGGATTTCTACATGAGCCCTATGAGGCTTCCTTAACCACCCTTAATTAATAAACTTAATTTAACTGAAAGCCGGTGTTCACCCAGTTTCTCCCGTGAATCGGATTTTGATGGGGTCAATTCTCAAAATCTCAAAAAATATTATTATAAATGCGAGGGCAGCATTGCACTTTATTTTAAAATTTAATAATATAATATAATATAATACAATAGTTAATACTAGACCTTCAACAACTCTGGCTAGGCCCGCACGACGACGATTATTATTTCAAAGCGGGGTGCACCAGGACAATGACAGGATTGCCCTCGATTTCTGCGGTAAGTTTTTTGGCAACTGCGTCTTTTACTCTTTTCCATAACTTTGATATTGACCCCCCAAAAAATGAAGAATTGTTATCTGGAAAACTTCGTGATTAGTTTTAGTCATTGTAACTGTAAGGTTCTACAGTGTAGGTCCTACAGTGGGGGGAACTAGTACTACTAGTACTACTAGTACTAGTACTGATAGTACACGGGCGATTAGGAAGTTTACCACAATAAAACTCCAGGCCCACACGAATGTACTCGATTATCATCAGCCTAGGCTTATAATGTACCGGGCCCTACGCACATTTATGATGTCGGCCTGGAACGTGTTATTTAATTAACATGAATTCTTATTCTGTGAGGGGTGGCATGCGATGGTTATTATTATGTGTACCACCGTGCCTAAATTTTACTGTCATGTCGTTACTAACATTAACAAGTAACACTACAGTGTTGTACTAGTAGTAGTAGTAGTAGTGCAGTATACCCGACTGTGTGTGTAACCCACTGACAAGCTGATGTATTGACCTTTCGAAGCCTAAGCTGGTTTGACTTTTGTAATATTAGCCAGGGCAGGCTTCACTTACCCAAGACTGGCTAGGCCAAGGCTAAGACTTTAGCAATAACTAATCACTAAATGTAGCCCAAATCTCTTTTACGTTAAAGTGATCGAGTTGGCCTATAGGGAGTAATGTCGGTTACCGGTCATTTGCGGTGCCGGCCATTGCCAGTTTGCCCGAGATTTTGCCGTCAATTACCAGTTCTTCCCCCACCCCCCAAATCCTACCACAGTACCAGTTCACCGTAGGCCAAGTGCCATGCACCATTTCGTCCACAAGTTTTCCCCCCCCCCAAGTACCCTTGCCCTGTGTGTCAACCCGTTTTACCAACAAGGCAACAAGAATAAAATTATTATCCAGACTTGATAACACGTAGTGTTATAACTTAAATTACTAGGCCATGTTTAGTACTACTAGTTCTACCAGTTCACCCACACTTTTCGCCATTTCGTCCACCATTTCGTCCCAAGTACCAGTGCCATGCAGTTTGCCCACAAGTACCTAGTTTGCCCCGTACGTCAACCTGTTTTAGCCCAAGAAGGCAACAAGAATAAGATCATTGACCGGACATGACATTCTGTAGTAGTACTAAGTACTACTACTGGTACTCCACTGTGTGTACCACTGCCAGCTTACAAGTGACAGTATGTAATAATGTATGTAGCCTAAGTTACAGTAGTTTGACTTTTTTTTAGCCTGGCTTCAGTTACTGAGACTTTTGAGACTTTGGCTAGCCTACGTTACTAAAAGTTAGTACTAATAGCCTAGCCGCCGCACACTGTTGAATTTCGTTGCTGTCGTTGCCGTGCATGGGCTGGACTGGACTGTCCCGAAATAGCCGACAAAAACAATCACGTTTTTACAAATCTTGCCTTCGAGAAAGTCCTAGAATATTATATAAACTGAAAGTAATATCATTTCCAAATTGACTATTGAAGTGTTTTGAATTTAATATAAATTATGTAGAAGTAAAGAAACCGTAATGTCGCGAGGGTTTTTTGCTACGGAAGTCACGTTCAATCACAATGTGCATTTGCGTAGGAAATAATTCCTATAGTAAAAAGATGTCGGCATTTGCTCTCCTTTTTTTTTCTATTCGTTGAAAGGTCCGCCCACATTATATACTTAGGTAATGACATACCATTGATAGAGAACAAAATTCTCTTTCTGGTAGTGGTAATTTATAATTAATGAAATATTCATAGTATCATGTAATTATTTTTGTTTTTGCTGTAAAAAGTGAAAGAACCGTAAGAAATGTATGCTAAATATGTCATATTTTCGGTTTTTTCATTCCCTTTTGGGTAATGATGCAACCAAGTCACGTGATGTGAGTAACACACACTAGGAACGATTACAGTTCAAAATATACAGGACTGCGTACATATGTGCGAGTGTTTACTTGAAATCTCGACGGAACAAACAAGTGCACACTGTTGTGACTTGGAAGTTATAAATTTGGTCTCTAAAAAAACATCGTCATACTGTAGCCACAAACATTGAAAAGTTGAATTGTGGGTGAGATTTATATTATATACCACCTCATATGATGTCAAGTTCAACGAGTAAACTTTACATTTGAAATATTTTTTTGACTTTGGCCTCGCTATTACTAGTTACACTAAGCTAGAGTTAAGACTTGGCCTACTGTAGGAAGTAACATTTGTTAACGGTTGTTCGACCAGCTTCCCGCAACCAGTTCCCCGTAACCAGTTCCCCCTCCCCATTTACCAGTTTTCCCCTAAACAGTACTACTATGCTAGTTATACTGTATACACTAGCTATTTTTTTGTTTAAATGTAATCATGTGGCCTTATTTTTATCCAAAGCAACTGATGTCCTGTTACATAGATCGTAGACTCATGTTAGGTTATTTTAATGCTTTATTGATGGATTTCATTCGCCAGTTTATGTAACTTGTAAGAAACTGTATGATATGTGATTAGAAGGTTTCGTAAACATGGTACAGCCCATGTTCTCAGACATGATACATATGACATTGAACGTACTGTAACGCCACCAACTCAGCGGACATCGTTAACAATAACATACACACTGTATAAACATCTGCTGTCGTTAATCTTTTCACTCATCATATTTCATAAGTTAAAGTTTAGGGCAAACTGGTAGGTGCTTTGGACAAATCTGGTACAGGGTGTAGGTCTGGGGGGGGGGGGCGGGGAGG
>JAODAG010000007.1:132936-152018 GCA_027574785.1 Orphnurgus asper | reverse complement strand
GTAACGCCTCCCTTCCCACAACGTCCACGCAGTCTAGGCGGGAAGAGCACAATATGTGTCCATCCAGTTTAAGAATAAAGCATGGTATCTTGTTGGAAGGTTTTGGTAAATTCCAAGATATATATATATATATACATACATACAGACATACATACATATACATACATACATATACATATATATATATATGTATATATATGCCGACATAACCTTTAAAATATTTTCTGCTGTTAACTACATTAAAGACAAGCAAGAGAGGTTGACAGCATACACGGTCTACCTTCAATACCTTTGAATGACCATTGGAAATGGAAATTGGAGAACTTGAAGATCCTGTGCTGGATTTTGATTTTAAACTGTAGTGTTCACACTCAGTTTAGTTCCAAAGACAACCAATAACATCCGATACCAATTGACATCAGTGAACCCATAATAATTTTCACAAACTATACCTGTCAACTACATAGCAATTAGCCAATTGCATCCCATATCGACCACCCCGAGCCAAGCTAAGTGATATGTCTTACTAACCTTAGACCCTATCCATCCCTGGAACTGTAAGTGGCGAGAAAGTAACTTCCTCGATAAATCAAAGTTAGGGGTGAACTTTCTGAAATGGGCCCCGTTGGAGAATGTATACTATCAGCCTGTATCACATGAATTTTGTTTAAGATTTCCAATGAATTGGAAATCTATCTGTAGTAAATGCATCATTCAGAGTCGACAGGATGTACATGTATACACTTAGTATATGGTCAGAGCCGCAGCCTCAACGAAATTCCTATGGGGGAAGGGGGAGACAGGGTTTCTGCAAAGCAGGAGACAGAGCCAGAGGTTCGGGGAGGCCACTGCCTCTACAGAAAAAACAGGGAATTATGAGAAGCAGAGGTTGAAAAAGGAGTGAGGTTATGCTCCCCTCCCTTGTCCCAAGTAATTTGTCTTTAGGCTCATCGGTTGAAAGCTGTCTGTATGTGTAAGCTCACAAATTTGCTTAGTGATCTGTCAGCATTACAGTTTGTGAGTCATTGAGCTAGAAAGGTTTCATCTATGCTCCAGTGATCGCATCTTTGTTCGGTTCGACTCCACCAACCTCCAGCCCAATATATATATTTCCTACTTATATCACTGCCCCAACAAATTAATTTTGCACTTTTGTGCTGGAATTGAATTTCTGGAACGGGTACAAATATGTCAGGCTTTGTAAGTCAGAGAGACTCAAAATGGTACAGCTGAAAAAATGGCTGCCCAGGCTCCAATTGTATTTGCTCTAACACCGATAAAAGTCAATATCTGCTTCCGTTAAAAGCGATATAATAATTTTGAAATGTGGTATTGTATGTTCTTTAATAACGTATTGTGCACTGAGTAATTGATCAAGAACAGTCTTATCTATGTTGAATTTGATTATCAAACTTACTTCTTATACTCTTGAGCATTAGCAAATACACTTTCAGCTTCCTCTTTCTATAGAACTAACCATCTTAGTCATGCACTAATACCAGAATCATCTGATTCTCATTTCTGTAACCAAATGCTGGGAATTATTTCTTAAGAACCACAGAATTCAATACCCTACCAATCAAACCCATTTGCCCCTGCCCCAGACAAATTTAAACCTCCTCGAGCATACAAGTCGCTCCTATACCGGAAATACGTGTACATGTCCACAAGAACCATCATTGAGACACTGTTTCCAGCCATGCCACATTGAAACTCATAATCTTCCTTTAAAAGGAACTTGAAAGGAACCTTGGCAAATGGCAGCACGCTAAAGAACATCAACCTCAAACATCAAACCTACTTCCAGGAGGCACAGTTGCAAGATGCACATCAGAGTTTCACTCCCTTACACTTACTCAGCACCGTCCACCGAATTCTTTCCCAGCATCCTGCATATATACGCATAGTAGCACCACACTTATTCAATCCACATATCAGACTCGTCACTACAAATCAATTCTGTAACAATTATGACAAGACCTATATAAAAACCTAGGGACATAAATAATATACAAATGTAAAACAACATAAACAGGACTAAAAGAGGAGGTTGCATGTACACACAATACAATACATTACTAGCCTAGTAGTCGGTAGCACAAGCTATAAAAATAAAATGACATAACACAAATGATAGGGAAATAGAAATTATGCTGCTCTATCAATATGAAAACACAACAAACAAAAACATGGAAGATATGCTGAATGCATCTGTTTGCATCTCACTCAACAAGGCAAACAGATAACGCAGAGCAATTACACATGATATCTGCATGATAAACAATAGCCATCTTGCCTGGAAAATGAACCAACACTGTTCCAAGCAAAGAATAAATGAAATATTCGGTTATTGAGATTTCGTGCTTACAAAGCAAAGTCAGTAATGAAAGAAAAATCATAAAGAAAACAAAATACAATATCAAGCAGCAACCATAACATCCCTTCCAAGCAACACCCCCCCCCCCCAAGGCCTACATGGTGTTATAATTGCCAAATAACTGAAAGATATAAAGCTGAGGTTCCTTACCATGTTTGTATGGTGTATCATCTTCAATAGGTTTGGTGATGTACTTTTCTTGTCTGGCTTTGTCCAGACTGATCCCACCAACTCTGATGGCTTCACTTTACGATAGAGGTCAGACTCTAATAAAGTCACCTGTCTGGCAATCTCTATGGGATGAAGCTAAATGAAACCAGAAAAAAACCATTCCATGTCTAGCCATCTAGTATGAAAAGCGGATGTTGTAATATCTCAAATACATATCATCGAAGGGGAGCTTTGACACTTTAATTGTACCATTTGATGAGTGGTTTAAATCCTTGCAGTGGTCAAGTTATTCAGAAATTATTGATAGGAAACAATAAGCTCACCATACATAGGTTTAAATAAGTGGAAGAAGGACAAAGGTCAATCTTCAGAGAACTGAGAGAGAAAGACTGGATTAGTTCATTTAGATTTTGTAAATATTGTAACATTCAGGAAAGGGAACATGGATGTTACAAATTTACTTACAGGGTTCCCTAGGAGAAAAACCATGAATGATGCAAAACTTCCATTCGCCACATAGTTCCTTTGGTAGACAAATTTCACAGGAGTTCTTGATAAAATTCACTAGAAAGTTCACTAAATTTCAAAAATATAAGGCTATTAATTGAAATCTTTTAGAAGGGCTGCTATCTCAAGAAAGGACATTCCCATTACCTTTAATATATTTTTTGCAACAATTGTTTACTTCAATTTGATTTACTCTTCTAAGGTTTTAGAATTATAAAGTTTTACATAGTAAATTATAGATCTGTCCAGTGATCGATTTTGTAAAAAAAATTGTTTAGCAATAACTGCTATGCAAAATGTTTTTGCATAGCAGTTTGAACATTTTGCATAGCAGTTTTGTAACTGTACACTATTTAAGCGGAGCGCCACCATGGGTTGGTGCGCATCGTACAAGAAAAGTTTTGGCTAACAATACCAACTAGATCGCAGGAAAAGACACTTCCCACTTATATTATGCGGGAGCCAGGCGATTTTTACCCCACGTTTGGCGCCTGGTTCGTACGATAGTATTCCGACAATTTCTGTATTTAACGCTCGCAAAAACGCTCGTTTGATAAACTGTTATATATCAATTTCATAGACAACAGTGTTTGGCAGGTTTTTTTAATGACAAAATTAAGATTGTACGATTGTCCCGTGAACGTTTATGCACTCCTGTGTACCGGTGTTCTTTTTTCTCCCAGCTACGTGGTGCATTACTAATTCAAGTTAGCATTGCAGTGCATGTACTGAACTGTTAATAAATTACGTGTATAGGCTATGCAATTTAGCGTTAGGTCATACTGGTAGGCTAGCCTATTTCACATTGAAGATTTAACTACAAGTACAATGTTGTTTTGTGGCTAGATGGATGACTGCTAATAATGTGGTTAGTTGCTGAACTGTACATGTATCTTTTATCAAGATTTTGGTGATACTTGGATAGATCGATATAGCGTATGCCTGCATTAATTTTGCATCGCGCCTTGTGCGATGCAGTTGCGAGACATGTCGCAAAGTTGCCGTTTTGGATGCGATACAGAGGAAATCGAACATTGGATCTATCACATAGACTTTCAATAGAACAAGATAACACAGATACTATGTTCACAATGAATAAATAGCCCTGAACATGTGTCAATTTAAGGTTAGTCTGACAACCATGGTTTACAAACCATGGTTTTCAATGATTGCAGTAAACATTACTACTTACAGTGAGTAGGTCAAATTCCTCTTCTCTCCGAGCTATATGCCACTCTGTTGGAGGTGGCTTGGTTTCAAAGTTAAAGGTTTTTGCATCTTCAACAGTTTGCTGGAAATATAAAATACCATTAAAGGCATGTTTGAATGTATATTACTCGAAGTGTTAGGGAAAACAATGCTGATGTAAAGAAGACAACAAACCACTATTACCAACCAAAATAAATAACTAAGCAAGTAGTTAGTACTAGGTAGACTTAAATGTAATGTGATGTAATGTAATTAAACTTGAAGAGATGTTATAGCTCTAAGATATTGATCTGCAATCATTTCAACCCTTTTCCTGTGATCATCCACCATTATTTTTTTTTGTGACTTCTGACTGACTCACACAGAGCTTGTCCCTGGCACTGCAAACATTTGGCATGAAGATGACGAGAAATGGCAGTGAATGTCAGAGACATCCTACGGATATGGCACATGTGGCCATCATATTTGAAAACAACAGCGAATTTGAAAACCAGTGGACCGAGCTATAAAACAGTGGATATACAAATCCATACCGCTTAAAGCGTTGGAGATTCATGTCCCGGCCAATACATAACACCAATTAAAGCGTCAGATATACATGCCCAAATCTATACCGCTTAAAGCAGCGGAGATACATGCCCGAACCTATGATACCACTTAAAGCAGCAGATATACATGCCCAAATCCATGGTACCGCTTATAACAGCGGAGATACATGCCAAAATCCATACCACATAAAGCGGCAGATATACATGCTCAAATCCATGATACCGCTTAAAGAAACGGAGATACATGCCCGAATCCATGATATCACTTAAAGTGGCAGATATACATGCCCAAATCCATGGTATACCGCTTAAAGAAGCGGAGATACATGCCAGAATCCATGATACCACTTAAAGCGGCAGATACACATGCCCAAATCCATGATATACCGCTTAAAGCAGTGGAGATACATGCCCGAATCCATGATACTACTTGTCCACTGAAGAATGCTGCAGGTAAAAGGGTGTATTAACCAAATCTGACATGTTCATACATCACGAACATCCAGCTATTCTACAATGGGAATCGTTCCCATATTTCATTTTTAGTTTTAAATGGCTAAATACATCAGAAAATGACACTGTAAGTGCAGCAGCAGAGCTATTTCAGGACAGGACATCAAAACCTGAGTGCATGATGGAGCTACTTATGACTTATTTCAATGAGACAACAAACCTCAACTGAGTGATGGAGCTAATTATTACTTTATTCAATGATGGGACAACAAATCTCAACTGAGTGATGAAGCTACTCTTAACTTTATTTATTTAAAGATGGGACAGCACACTTCAACTGTGTGACAGAGCTACTTATAACTTTATTCAATGATGGGACAACAAATCTCAACCGAGTGATGAAGCTACTTCTAACTTTATTCAACGATGGGACAGCAAACTTCAACTGAGTGATGGAGCTATTTATTACTTGATGGTACAACAAACCTCAAATTTGTGATGAAGCTATTTATCACTTTATTCAAATATGGATCAAACCTCAACTGCATGATAAAGCAATTTATTACTTTATACAATGATGGGACGACAAACCTCAACTAAGGAATGGAGCTATTTATTATTTTATTCAATGATGACCAAACTCAAATGAGTGATGGAGCTACTTATTACTTTATTCAATGATGGGACAACAAACCTCTACTGAGTGAAGGCACTACTGGTTACTTTTCTTTGACATTTCCAATGGTTTTTGAATATACCAGTGTCCAAAAGCTTTGAGTATACTCCCGACGATTCTGACCATCCGGTTCATGTGTAGATTACATCATTCAATTCATAACATGCTAGCCTATTGTTCAGAAATCCGTAAAGCATATGGTAATCCCTTTGAGCTCTCTTTCCGTATGTGTAACAGTCCTTGTTTTCCTCTCAGTTCTGTATAGTGTTTCACAACTTTTCTTACATTTATAGACTTCAACAAAGATGTTTTTGTTCTGGTTGGACTATGTATATTGCATTTCCCATTTATACAGGAATTACACGATAATGTGTACGTGATTGTTTATTAATGGAAGGGGTGTGGAGGAGGTGGGTTTAGGAACGAAAATTTGAAGTGGCGTCAGTATCCACAGCGACAAAATCAGAGATAGCGGAGCTGTGTCCAGAGGAGGGGTTTCCTCGGTTTCCATGTACTTGGATAATTTTTTGTAGAATTAAGGGTGTCTACATGCAAAATGGTGAGATATTAAATAAATTAATCATAAATGGGGGAGATGATACCTTTTCTCCCCTCTAATATATGCAGGGGATTCTGCCTTTCCCATTAATCTGTTCTTATAGCAGAATGAATGGGGGTCAACCAATCAGGTCCACCACAGGCCATTTACAGTTACCATATCGATATTGATGAATCCCCTTCCAACATGCAGAGGAATCTGCATTAATTAAGACAATGCATCTAAGGTATAGTACGGACTCATAGCCAACACATTCAACGATTATCTACTATTTTCTTTAAATTTCTATGATCGTTGTGGATTTCAATATCATTTAATCACCACCCTTGGTGCAGTCTACGAATATTTGGGGTTAGCTTGGGAGAGAATAACATCACAGAAATTCATAGAAAACCATAGAAAAGATAGATATAAAAGAAACAGCTGCTTTCTCTCTGGATGAATAGAATAATACAAGTTGTCTGGTGTTAACAGTCTTTTGTATATGGAATTGTATGATGGCAGAAAGGTATGTACACCACTGAGAGGTATATACACAGACAGTACACAGATAGTACACCATGGAGAGGAAAGTACACCACAGAATTATGTACACCACGGAGTGGTATGCACTTGGAAAGGCATGTATGCACAGAAATATATGTACACGGAAACGTAATGTATGTACGCACTGAAAAGTATGCAATGGATACATTCGAAAAGATGTGTACCGGTAGAGGTAGGTACACGCACTTGCTGGCACCATTCATGCAAAACCATGTCAGGTGATATTATATTTTGCTGATACATAACTATAGACAGTTTAAACTAATTAATGTATAAAATACAATACAAGATTTTCAGACTTCTCGCTAACACTATACTACCTGCGTTTGAATCAGTAAGATTCATATACTGATGTATCTCTCTTACATGAACAGTTGGCAGAGGTCATAGCTGGCGCTTTGGTCCAGTGACCCCAATATCTACCAACTCATGTTAAAGAAAATACTACAGGGTAGTGCACATGTAAATTAAACTTACAGAAGCATGAACTTACTTGTGATTTTTAATATCCATTTTCCGACTAGCCTAACAATGTTTTTAACGATGATCGTATTCAGTCGACGAAAATATAAGACAAAGGTGACACTTCTTCATCTAAGTTTGATATCTGTTTACAGCTGAAAACTGCTGTTTCAGTTTGTAGCTCACCTTGCCTATGAAACCGAAAAAACTGTTTTCCTTGTAATTAAATCATTTCTTCAAATACTCATGACAGATGCATTGACATTGTCTATAAATTACCAATACTAAGAACAGTAGATTGGAGGGGAGGGTGAGATTAATTTAAGCTTAGTTGGAAATGATTCCAGGGAAACATCTGCTGAGAAAATGTTAATATTACAATACTTTTTGGGCTAGTTTCATTAGGTTGTTTCCTCTTATGGGAAAGCCAGGCTGTAAAAATGATGCACATCTTTACACACAAACTTGACTCGGGATTTGCATATTTTATGCACTACACTAGACTTCCGACTGTCGGAAACGAATTCCGAAAATTGAGATGAAGAAGAAACGTGACATCCTTCAAATGTAGGTAGTGGCAGCCCCCTTCCAGATTTCTATATACTCTGATGCTTTTTTCACTGCCTCAACAGACAATAAAGCAAGTTAACTTAATCCAAACAATCTGACGTATGGTACAAAAATAATCTCTACTCAGGTTTTTTCCTAAACGCGTGTGCACATTTCAGCTACACATTTGTAACCAAAGAAACGCAGTCGAACACAGTGGCTTAAAACTTGAAGTTTAAACATGTTTTACACAAATGTAGTCTTGTCAAGTAATTATTTCGGCTGTTTTAAGCTACCTTCCTGACCATGCAGTTGGAATGAGGCTCCCCCATAAGCAGGTGCAATTTTTGAGAAACTATATTTTTAGACTTGATGTAGTTTCCTTAACTGACAATGACATTCAGCTTGTTGGGTAAAGCTTACTGTAGGGTTTGTGTGTGGCTAAGTTGGCTTAATGTTAGTTTATAGATAATTAAAATATAGCGATATCAGACTTGGGTCTCGATCACAATGTTCACGCAATTCGTAGCCGAGCCAACAGAAAATTTTCCCTCATTCTTTGGAGACACTATATTTGTCTTATGACCATGGAGTTTAGAGCAGTCATATCGGACATGATTTGTTTGTGTGAAATATGTGTTGACTTGCTGGAAATGTGCTACTTGACCCACATTTAATACTGCACAGTGCACGTGCAAATAAACGACTGCAAGACTAACCAGCACAAACGACCGCAAGACTTTGTTATAGTCGAGGACCTTGAAAACCTCGGCCTACCGTGATTGTTATCATCTTGTAACCATGTCTACAATCTTCTACGAAAAGTGCATTGAATGTTGTCTAAGAGTTTGTATGATATTATAGGAATATCTACAAATGTCTATGATTTTCTATGAACGGAAAATTTATTGTCCAGTTCTATGAAATCAGTACTGTATATTCATGCTATGCATAAACATATGGGGCAGAAGGGGAAATGTAGCCTATTCTTTCCGTATTTAAAACAATGTAGGCTATGTAACTGCGCATGCAGTCGTTACCGTTTCCCCATTGATCTATTCTTACAGCAGAATGGATGAGGGTGAACCAATCATGTACCACAGGCCCTTTACCATATATGTAGATCCCTTTCCAACATGCAGAGGATTCTGCATTCCATGTATTATTGTAAGGCAATTCATGGAAGGTATATTCATGCCATTCATAAGCATATGGGCAAAGGGGAAATGTAGCCTAATCTTTCCTTTTCATTTAAAAATAATGTAGGCTAAACGACTGTGTAGTCGTTTCTGTGTATACAAGCATTTCCGCGTACATACATTCATATATATGTACCCTGGAAAGATATGTATGCATGGAAAGACATGAATGCACAAACTACACATGGAAAGATAGGTATGCACTGTAAAAATGTGTTTGTTTGAAAATATGTACGCACGGAAATATGTACCCACAGAAAGATATGTACGTGCGGATATGTACTCCTAAATGACAGAAAATAACTGATGTCGCGGATATCAAATCTTAACTTAAGTTGAATATTCATTTCATTGGGGGACTGGGCTGAAGACACAGGCTGGGCTTATTACATGGAAACACAAAGCCAATTGTCGGAAAGAAATGAAAAGGAAAACAGAAGTCGTGTAAACAGCCAAATGAATTTGAATACTTGAACAAATTAATGGTTAGCAGGAGGGGATGAAGGCAATGGGGTTATTGAATGGAAGCACAAAAGCAATGTCGGAAATAAGGTTAAATCAAAAGGAAAATGGAAATAACAGATGTCATTCGAACAGTACGGTAAAACAAAAGGAAAACAGAAGACACGTAAATGACAAAATACATAACAGATGCCACTCGTCATTTAAATTCATGAACAACACTTTCTTCAAATAAACCATGACTAGGATAACTGTGCTAAGGTTAGTTGTAGCTATGCTTTCACATACAATCTCCAGTAGATACACAATAGGTACTTACACGTCTTTGTATTACTTTATGAATTGAGTCCACCCATTTCTTTAAAGCCTTCCCCCTCACAGTTTCAAAAAAACGATGCAGTCGTTGCAGTAGTTCTGGGTCACGCTCAAAATCATAGAAATGTTGATCTACCCATTTTCTGCAAACATTTAAAACCCTGTGGAAGAAATTATGCTACAGATTATACTACAGAATACTTTGACTGAATCAAGTTAACTACGATTCAAAGAATCAGTACATGGTGAAGCAGAATACCTTGACTGAATCAATTAACTGTGATTCAAAGAAATGGTACATGGTAAAACAATAACTTGACTGCATCTAATTAACAGTGATTCAAAGAAAAAGTACATGGCTAAAGAGAATACTTTGACTGACTCAAGTTAAGTGATCCAAAGAAACAGTACATGGTGAAACTTTGACTGAATGGTACATGGTACAGAATTCTTCACTGAAACAAATTAACAGTGATTCAAAGGAAATACATGGTGAAACAGAATACTTTGACTGAAGCAAATGAACAGTGATTCAAAGAAATGGTACATGATAAAACAGAATTCTTGACTGAATTAATCAACAGTGATTCAAAGAAAATTACATGGTAAAACAGAATACTTTGACAGAATCAAATGAACAGCAATTCAAATGAACAGCAATTCAAATAAATGGTACATGGTAAAACAGAATACTTGACTGAATCTAATTAACATTGATTCAAAGAAAACATACATGGTGAAACAGATAATAGGTAATTTGAAGAAACAATAAAAGATAAAATAAAGACAAATAACTTAATAAGTACTGCAAACTTGCCATACGATGCACAGTACTTCTCATTCTTAAAAGTTGCAAAAAATTTAGTTGTCTTTCCGAGGTCTCGTCATGTATGTATTTAACGTCTAAGACCAACTATATGTCCAAAACTTACCTGAGTTGCACTGGTCTTGCATATTCCTTACGGAATCGTTTCAGATCCTCCCGAATTACTGTTATACCCTGATCAATGGCCAGTTTATCCTCCTCTGAAGGAGGTGGATCGGGAATTTCAAATGTAAACATAATGTCAAGGTCGACAGATGAAAGTTGAAACTTACTACAATGAGCAAACATTACTACATACTGCAAATTGATGTATGTGATGAGGACACAAGCCAGTACCTTATTTCAAATATTCTACTTTGCAGAACAAGATATAGTTTATCCAAATTAAGTTTATGCACCAACATCAAAGAGCTGATAATGTCAACATTTGAAGTTAAGAACCCACATCAAAGAGCTGATAATGTCAACATTAAAGTTTGGCATACACATCGAAGTGCAGATAATGTCAACAATTAAAATTTGGCAACACACATCAAAGAGTTGTGAAAGATAATGTCAACAATTCAAGTTGGTCATAGTAGTGTCAACATTGAAGTTAGACACACACATGAAAGAGACCATATACTGTCAACAATTATGGTTAGGCATACAAACATGAAGCATACAAACATTTAGTCAACAATTAAAGCTAGGTGCACAAATAAAAGAGCTGATAATGTCAACAATTCAAGTTAGGCAAACCCACATTAATGAACAATTCAAGTTAGGCACATACATGAAAGAGCTGATAGTGTCAATATTAAAGTTAGGCACATGTATATTACGAGCTGATGTCAACAATTAAAGCTACGTGTGCATACATGAAAGAGCTGATAATATCAACAATTCAAGTGAGGCACACACATCAAATGAGCTGATAAACATCATCAAGTAAAGTTAGGCACAAACATCAAAGAGCTGATAGTGTCAACATTAATGTTAGGAACACACATATCAAGGAGTGTTAACAATTGAATGCACTAGAGCTTATATTGTCAACAAGTAAGTGTTATCAAATTGTAAACTTAACAGAAATGATAAGTCCTTTAGGAGAGGAAAGTGAGGGGACATGAAGTGGAGGTTGAATGACATATAACAATCACTGGCAGGGAATTATGATGCAAGTTTCATCTGCAGATACTGCTCTTACTAGTCAACTACACTAGCATAAATATAAACGGCATCTCATAAAACAAAATATTACTTAGTATAATTAATATACACTGCAGTGTAATATAACATTTCATATAGAAAGGATATCTTTCAATTAGAAGTGACAGCAACCCTTGAGGATCACAGAAGGATCTGTATGTTGTTAAAAATGTTCTAACAAAGGACGGATCAACATATCTGTGGTATGTAAGTCGTTCAATCAGCTTAACCAAAGTTCCTCCTTTGATTAAAGGTGCACCTTCCTTTGATACTTGGCCTTCTTCAAAGACAATATTCTCAGGAGAATCTTCCACAGCAAACCTATGGAGAGAGTGCATAGTATGACATGAGTAATTCAGTTAACTTAGCAATTTGTTGCAAAATGTTAATGTCGAGTACTGACCATACATGTCACTAGACATTTTGAAAATGCTAAGACGATGTTTAAATTTGTTTCCACTCAAATTTTGGAATTTGCATGAATTTTGTGTCACTTTCCATCATGTGTGTAAATATTTGCACACCAATTTGTTACATTTCACTTTAAGGGCAGCTGTTGTTGGCTCTTTTTTATCTGGCATTCCTATTCGGAACAACTTAACGCAACGAATCTGGAATAAACAAAGTTTGTAATATTAATGTTTCTCTGTTGATGTTTCTCCTCTTTCCTTTCAAACTATGTTTAAATTATATTGTAATACTGAGCATGCATGTCATGAACATTTGAAGATCTAATTACAAAGCAAATGGTTTTGACTGTCTCGTGGAGATTAAACAGTATACACAAAATTTGCCTCAGGATCAATCAATGTGGGCTTTATCTTGCTGATCTGATGGCTAATGTTTTCTTGGCAACATCAGTCCATGGCCTGACCAAGGTTTCAAGTAATGTAAATCCTGCTGATATGTAGAGGCCTTTGCATGAATATTTAGTAAATCTGAACATGTATCCTGCAATGAGGCTTGCTGTAATTTTTTAGGCAAATCCACTTTGGAATTGTCCTTCAGAAAAAAAAAATTGACATTGGTTGGGGAGGTGGCCGGGGTACGTTATCAAACCATTATCATAGCTAATCTTTTTACCATGCACCAAATCACACAACTCAGATACGAGCGATAGGTTGATAGTCGTTACACAGTAGATAAGGAAAAGGAAGTTGACTACCTTACAAACTGCGCCAACATTTTATTCTGACCACTTTCTGAAATTTGTCTTATTTTATATTTTTGGTGGCAATTTTCATTTAGGGGATCCCATGAGAAACATTTTTGAGGGCTCCCAAAGGGCAAATCTGTCCCAGACATCCCCTTCAGACCTGATGTACACTGCCTGATTTACATCATTATTGGTTTACATCATTAATTGGTACAAACAGCTCGCAATAGTTATTACAGAGAGTGGTCTTTGGTTGTTGCAGGGTGGAAATACTAGAATGGTAGCTTTCCCTTATTAGCATTATTAATAATTATGCATTGATATACCATGAATTCTTAGCATATATAAAGTATTAAATGGCAATTCCTTGCTTTTCTCAAGTTTTTGTTTATAAACCTATTTTTGTGTATGTCATACTACACGATTCACACGAGACCAAATGTTCACATAATACCTCCAGTGCTGTAAGAAGTTTCCCTTCAAAATTATTCATATACAACTTCATCATTGCAGAAGTTTACTCAAATGGAGTGTTTGAAAGGAAAATGTCACAAATTGTGCTTAGCCCCATCATATCGTGGTGAGACACTTCAGTTGGCAGGCTAGCACATATTGAAATTATAAGACATTGACATGTTGTTATACCAAAATGCATCTGCTCTTTTCATGTCACTTTGGCCTTGATAGCCAGTTAGTCCAGGCTGTGTAATGGACTGTTCTTTTAATTAAAACAATCTATTCAAATACATAGTTTGTACATATGTACAGAATTTTACTGCCATCTGATTACCTCAATTTTCCTCCATATACATCATAGCCAGAGAAAAAATGAAGTATAGCCCTCAGTGCTGTTGCAGCTGATGTATGTAGGCAACAATGAATTAATGGTCAGGGCCATAGATGGAGGGGGTGGGGATCTCCAATTAAAATAAAAATGGCTTTTGCATGTAGGTAATAGTCAATTATAAAAAAAATTGTGACAAAAAGGCTTCCAAAGTTAATTTCATCATGTTGAACTGTCCCCCACTCCCAATCAGAATATCTCATAACTATGCATAGCTATCCCCTCTCCCATTTTCCATATAAAACATCATAAGTTCTCTAACTAGCTAATTCCACACCAACTGTAAGAATGTTCCGGTGCTGTTACCACCATGGGCTAGGCTACTAATGGACGCAAAAATAGCTTTGCCTGGTGTCATTTAACTTCACTTGGATGAGCACCCCAAGATAACGAGTTTGCTACAGCCATGGGGACCCTTCCCCAGAGAATGCTACTTGCCCGTAGAACATGCAGTGGGAGATGTGTCAAAATTCTATGAAAGAAATTAGGATTGTTTAAAGGGGTCCTTTACCCTCAAAGTGTATGAAAAATTGAAATGTTTTTGTCATATTTGGCTACCCAAACAACTGAACTTCAACGCCTGTAAATAGCTAACAATTTATGATACATTTTATACCCCAAAATTCAATAGTTGTTAGCTTCTTGATAGCAAATTCAGTGATCCTTTTCTGCCTGCTTCTCAGATACATATATATATATATATACAATATATGTTTTTCTTCATGAATGCAAACTGAACATGGTGATTTCTTCCCTTGCTTGCCCTGAGTGTTCGTCTCAGAGTTTATCGGAGAAGCTATCAAATCGAAATGGCCTTTCACTTTGACTGCTTGTGGTAAGGACATTATTTCCACTAGACTGCCGGGGAACGCAGATATTCAGATATAAACAGTCAAATTGTTTTGGCTACGAGAAATATCGGGCTTGGACATGCTGGAATTGAGGAGTTTTGTTGTGTTCTCAATATCCAAGGTATGAGCAGTCCCACATATTCTATGCACACAAAGATCCTACAGGAAAACAGTGACATCACAATTGAAAATCACTTGCAATCTGTACTTTTGAAAGTAAGGGAAGCATATGAGGATTTACACCCAGATAAAAAACCAAGAGGTTATTGATGTTGCTGTTACTTACGATGGAACATGGCAGAAACGTGGCCACACATCCCACCATGGTGTGTTTCTAGTAATTGATCTACTTACTGGCCTCATTTTGGAATATGAAGTTTTGAGCAATTACTGTGGACAATGCACTCAAACTTTTGGGAGAAAATGCAGCAGAGATTTACTTCTGGCATGAAGGTCATGCACTGGAATGCCACAAAAATCATGAAGGGTCATCTGGAGCAATGGAAGCTGCCGCAGCTATAAAGCTCTGGCAGAGAAGTACCACAAAAACAAGATGCGGTATACCACTGTTTTGAGTGATGGTGATACCAAAACAGTCCAGTATTTGAATGCAGAGAAAGTGTATGATGTACCTGTAGAAAAGGAAGAATCACTTTAGTAAATGCATGTACAGTGCACTGAAGAAATTTACAGAGACCAGCCGTGCACAGAAGTTGCCAGCGTCAGGAAGAGGCAAGCTGACTCAAGTCAGAATGAAGAAGTGATCCAGCTACTATAGGAAATTAATGCAATTGTTTACAATGATAGCATGCAAGCTGCAATTTGGGCAATTCTGACTCACAGTAGGAGCTCAGATGAAGTTCCACAACATCAGCGATGTCCCAAGGGCCCAGATTCCTGGTGTTTTTACAATCGTGCTCTTGCAAAGAATGAAGATGTAAAAGCCCCTAAGTCACATCAACCTTTGCCGCAAGATATTTCATGTAAGCTATTCCCAATATTTCACCGTCTGAGCGAGGAAACTGTACTGAAGTGTTGTACAAGGAAAATGACCCAAAATGTTAACGAGTCAGTAAATTCAGTCATCTGGAAGCGTTGTCCAAAGACTATATTTGTCACTAGGCCATTGATTGAAGTGGCAGCTAAGCTTGGAGTCCAAGAGTTCAACGAAGGAGCATGCAGTACTCTTAGGGTCATAAAAACCCTTTCTCTTCAGGTGGACAAAATTACCAAGTCTATGACAACGAAGAAAAATAAGAAACGAGTAGCCGGTGCAAAGCGAAAGGCAACTGAAAAGGCGAAACGTCAGAGAAAGCACCAAAAAATTGAAGATGCAAGAAAGCAGGACAAATACCACCAACAGGAAGGCCTACATATATGCACCTGGAGGGTTTTATGACAAGTAGTGGACAGGACTGCAGCCCACAATGCATTTTGTAAACAAAATATGTAAACATATTAACGGAGTGTGTATGTGCTTGGGGGAGCTGTTAAAATAGTCTACAAATCTAGTAGAAGTCAATCACCAAATCTACGAGGCAGTCTGCAATTTCTAAGTTGAAAACGGCACATATATAATAGGACCCTGGAGAAAACACGTCACTATTGAGGGTAGTAGCTGTGGCAGCCGGTTCAGGATTTTCTGAAAAGTGGAGCCCAAAATGTAGACAACATTATATTTCAAAAGGGGGTTGGCCCCTGCCCATTGGATCTTTCTGTTTTGTGTTTTGATAGCAGCTAGTTGTAGCAGACTTGTCAATTTCATCCACAGCACACGTGTCTAAAACATAAATTGGAAAATTTCCAATGTTGATAATGATCGTGGTTTTGGGGGTAGTGCGGTCCTTATAGGCCACTGTAACATCAAGTCTTTGATAACATTGACCCCCCTGGGTGAGAGTTATCTTTGCCACTGGGCCAGTGACTAGTTGAGCCAAATGAATAGTTAGGTTAATAAGATAAAATAACCAAAATAACCGTTTGTATCCCAACGAGGTAACGATTTCAATTATCGGCCGTAGTAGTTATTCTATATCATTAGATAGGAGTCTCCATGAATGTCTACGTAGCTTTATACATAGTACATTCTACAATATGTTGTGTGGGGGGGGGGGGTTCTGGGGTTATTGTATGGACACACAAAAGCAATTGCCAGATATAAAATGTAAGTCAAAATTAAAGAAATATGAGAAACAATGTCGCCCCGAACGGCAAATTGCCTCCCCCAGCAATCGCAATCTGGGTAAACATGATTTCATTTTTAGTTCATTTAACAAAATTTTACACTAAAACTAAATGCAAAAACACCTCAAATGAAACAGACAGTCGCTTTAAACATGATGATAGTATATTTAAATAACTATGTTGTTCGTAAGCATAGTTTACTTAAAAACAGAAAGTACAAGGTTAACACAGGTGTGTAAATCACCACGAAGTTGAGAAAACTAAGGAAATAATGGATGTCGCTTTATGACAACAGAAGATAACTATTGAATATACCGTTCTAGCACTACTATCTAGGGCTTACCCTAACCTTCTGATATCACATAATGACTATAGCAAGGAAAACCTTGAGTTAGGTCAAAGTTACATGACATTTGGGAACACCATACATCTGTAAATCACTTAAATACCCTTACCGATAATCTTGAGCATTGGGTAACCTAAGAGGTTGGTTGGCTTCCTCATCTTTAAGGATGGTGTCTAACATTCTCTCTAGAGTACTGTAGACATGAAAGAAAAGGCAGATATCACAACAATCTGAACTGTATATCCATGAAAGATGTATTTCACAGACAATTAAAAGACTATTAAAGGTTTCCTTTATTTCCTTCTGATCAGCATATTTAGTGAAAACACAGGAAGTGATAGTTTAGTTTATTAAGGGTTAATATGCCTCATAGGGTCATAAAGAAATCCCTAATCGTGGATGAACACCAGCTTTAACAAGCCTTCTCCTTTCGACCAATGTCCAGAAGTTATGAGCAGACATGTACCGATCCATCCCATCTTGCTCCCGGGACCGCCATTTAACGTCCCCATCCGACGGACGTGCGTTCTAAATCGATGTTAACACCTGAATACTGATCATATCATTATCACTATCCATAGAAAATATACTAGGCTTCTACAATCCGAGACCCATTTCCAATTCTACTATCAAGCAGTTGTCCTAAGCATACTGGTTAAATGTCTGCATGATTTCCTGATGAAATGCAGAGAGTAGATACTCCAGATAGCTTAAGACACTATTGGCACAGGGAAATGAAAAGAATTTCTACCTTTACTTACTAGAGGGGAATACAGCCTTTCCGATAAAATGCTTGAAAATGTATCGACTGCCTCCATAAACTGAAGACACAGAAGGCAGTCCTCTGTTGTTACTCTGGGTTTGAAGTTGGACATGCAAAAATGACATGGTTAAACAGCTTGTTCTTTAACTGTAAAACTCCATGCTCCATGTCCAAGTTACTGAGAAGGACATTATGAACAATAGGCCACATAATAGTGACCAGTGTGAATGTGACTGTTGTCTGCAGTCTCCACTTCTCTATTAATTGGGTGCAGATTTTAAAGTAAACATACTGATATTGGTTTGGGGACTCTTAGATCTTTACAATATATATTACTATCCACACTGAAATCACAACAGAAAATTTGTCTTTGTAATGTTAGAGGGGCACAATGTCTGGAGTATAGGCAGGATAGTGTAAATATATGTAGAGGTATTGGTGGTTGCCGGAGTCCTGTTGTATGCGAAATTTAAATAGCAATGAAAATTCTGATTTCCAAGGAAGTTTCACAGATTTGATTTGGTGTACTATTTGGTGTACCAACAAGGGCCCAAGTAATTTTGGCTTAGTTTTTGGTATTGTTTACAGGTCACCCAATATAGTTTGTTTGATTGATATTGTCAAAGTGGTGTCTTGTAAGGAGATGTTCATTATCCAGACATATCTTGGTCCGAGGGGTTTAGTGGTAGAATAGGTTTAGAGTTCTTTAACCTTCTTTGATGGAAGATTGTTTTTTGTACCAACATTTTTCTTTTCCCATCAGAGGTTACAATATACTTATGTATGTGTCACGGTTTCTAAGAGCAATGATTTCTTTCCAAATTTTTTGGCCGACACATCTGGTCATTATTCCCCAAGGGTTACACTGATCAGCATACAATTCCTGAT
>JAODAG010000007.1:98838-114066 GCA_027574785.1 Orphnurgus asper | reverse complement strand
ATATATAAATATATATATATATATATATTTACATGAATATATAGATATATATGTACGTACGTACATATACATATATATTTACATGAATATATTTACATGAATATATATACTATACAACATCATACCGTGATGTAAATGTGGTACCATGATTTAATGCAAACTGAAATGTAAAACAAAAGGTAACAATAATTGTATCTCTATACCGTGTATAATTCGTGATGTAATTCGTTTGTAGGAGACAGGTATGTTTTGGGAATACTTGTACCTAACAAGAACACAGACAATGTATCTGAAACTAAACTGGTTTCCTTGGACCAATATGTGTCTGCTTTTGTAATCCTGTATGTCATGTTTCCAAAGTATGAAGTTGAATATATCTGTATGAACTACGACATTTAGTTCATATTACTTCCATATTACTTCCAACTTCTTTCTTTGGTACAAAGGCGATTTACTGATCCATTCTTCACTTCACTGTTATGTTACTTCTAGGTAAAGTTGTAAGCCTTATCTTGGAATTGCTTGTCTGTACAGTATTGGAGCTTGGAATGCTCATTGTTTGTTACTAATTGAAAGACAGTTTTGTGGATCTGGAATACTGGAAGGAATGATTGTATTTGTGTTGTTTGTTATTAAAAATATGCTTTTTTCTCCCCTTACAGCTCAAGAGACATTTCTGGAGAATTGATACCAAAACAATTACAATGTACCAATCTGAAAACAGCACACGGTACTATAAGGTGGGTCACTTGTTGTTTCAATGTTGTGAGAGCTTTGGAATTATTTACTTTTATGTGTACATGTTGTGGGAGCATTGGAAATGTTTCCATCTCTCTGGAATTATCCTGTCATTTTTTATATGATTAAAGAGCATTTGCTCTGTAGATTGTTTTATGAAGAGATGTAAGTATAGCAGGGTATTTTAATGGACATCTCTGTTTATTGTTGAAACACTATTTAGTGGTGCATTCCAACATGTATCTCTGATTTATGGAAGCTATAAATGTGTATTAACATTAAATTATTATATATTATTATATTGTATGTTTATCAATTCTACTATACTATATCTGTTTTGTTTTCTACACTAAACTTGATAATCTAAAAAAGTTGTGTTAATGCTACTTATTGCAAGTGACAATTTGTTAGTTTCTTGTGTCCTCAGCTATAACAATTATTGAAACATTACAAAGTATTTTTTTCGTAAGTTTGCTAAGTACAGGATATCTTTTTTAGGTTTCCACTTATTTTATCATCTCATAAATAGGAAGTCCCCTTGTCAGAGGTGTTGGTGATCAAGACAGCCAAAGTGAATCGTGATGGCGACATCCCAAATCACTGTTTTGAAATTCAGACAGCTCGCACAACTTACTTTGTCGGGGAAAGGGAGCTATCAGGTGTAAGGAAGGATGACCTGCAGGGGGAAGAGGAACCGAGCTACGTAGGACCTCATATTGCCAAACAGTGGGAAAACAAAATCCGGCAAGCATTGATGCCTGTTACTCCTCAACAGAGCACTGCCAGCGCCGGGAGCAGCTCAAGTCCGAGTAAGATATGTGTTTTATGAAACTGATCACAATATCCCTGGATAGAAACATCAAATTTTATGTTTGCAAGGAAGTAGAATTTGATAGTTTGGAGTTTGGAGATATTTCAAGGCATATATTGTGGCATGTGCTGGACGAAATCCTTGTCTGTAAAGTTACATATAACCATTACTGCTGAACTGACACCTTGTCTGTAAGATGACACATATCCATTACTATTAAATTGAAACCTTTATAATCAGTATACACATAATCAGTACTGCTGAATTGAAACCTTGTCTATAGTTGACACATAACCGTTACTGCTGAACTAAAACCTTGTCTGTAAGATGATACATATCCATTACTGCTAAACTGAAACCTTGTCTATAACGTTACACCTAACCATTACTATTAAATAAATGTGTCTATAAGGTGACAGACACATAACCAATATTGCTGAACTAAATAAAATGTTGACACAATCATTACTGCTGAACTGAAACCTTGTCTATAATGTTATACATAACTATTACTGTTGAACTGAAACCTTGTCTGTAAAATTACACATCTCCACTATACTGCTGAACTAAAACATCTGTAAGATGACACAACCATTACTGCTGAACTGAAACCTTGTCTGTAAGCATTAAAGCAATCAGAGAAGTAGGAGAGACATACTTCTTTCCCATGTATATTGGTTAAAGTCAATTTAAATTATGAGTATATCAGTATGTTTTGATTGGTGTACAGTGCCTGTAGGTTTTCATACCTTCAACTTCAGGTTGTACAATAGTTGGTTTATTTATTGTGTAATGCAACAAGATGAGAATATCTGCATAAACAAAATATGTATTTTAATCTTTCTACAAAAAGTGCTGCAGAATTTTGTACAATAGTGTATTTTTTATGTGGTACATGACATCACAGTAACATTAGTGCTAGACTGCTCGGCACAGTTGTCTTACAATTTTAGTTGGTGTTCGCTATTATTACATAGGTTCCAGCAATGCTGTTGAGAATGGTGACCGTCATAATGTCTTGGATGTGCAGCGGGAATCTGATGACATTGGCCAGCTCTATCAAATATTTCCTGATGAGATTCTTGGCTCTGGTCAGTTTGGAATTGTGTATGGGGGTAAGTTGTGTACGTAGATATGCTACATATCGACGATAGTCCCATTCTGCATTGTGCTCCGTGAGCCCATCATCCACTTATGCACATTTTTAATGGCTTCTTCCCGCTTGTAATATGGTGCATTTAAGCGGCCTAGTTATATATATATTTGTAACTGCATTGATATTACATGATTATTGATAGTGGCAAATGTGTTGTAAAACCTGCATGCATACCTTACAGCTTACATACCTGTCCGTGTGTACATATTTCTCCAAGCAACCGTCTGCACTTAATTACTTTTTCCGAGAGCATCCTCGTACACCTCTCCATACACAAAACTTTCAAGTGTATAGTGACCTTTTCAAGTGTATAACTTTCCGCGTGCATACATTCCTTTTGAGGAGTATCGTTCCTTTTACACATACCGGAAATATCGGTAAAGCATATCGTAAGATTGGCAACATATTTGCCGATCCATGTTTTGCCAATAAAGTCAACTATCTGTCCGATCCGTTTATCATAAAATACCGACCGACTGACCCTACCCTTTGAAGAGCGTCTGTGGACAAACAATTTTCGTTGTGTAAGGTATGTCTGTACACATGTTAGTAAAAACTGGCAGGTCCAGCCTACACGCCAAACAATACAACATATTATCGCGCGAAATAAATTCCGTTATTACTATAATGCTTCTGCTCCTTACTGTGAGATCATTTTGGATCCTACTTCGATCCTCTGTTCTTCATGCTCGAGGCAAAAGTAAAAACGGGGTAAAACCTTTTCTGTGTGACCGTGATTTACAAAAACTTGAAATAATCACACCTGCTGTACAAATCGACAAGTCCATTCCATGTATATGGGCTTTAAAATTATTCTGTTAATTGGATAAAGTGTTTTGTTGTGTAATAATGAAGCAACATTTGCCACACAAATTATGATAATCTTTCTTAAAGGTTAGGAAAGAGTTGTAGGAATAGTAAGTTTTAATTACCTATTTTAATTACCTACAAATAAATGTACAGAACTTAAACACACTGCTGCAGGAAATAATATGACTAAAAATTACTTGGGAAGAAAAGACATTCGATACGTGGTAAAATGTTAAAGCTGCAGCTGTCATGTTTGGCGTTCTCAACTTGCAAATATCCCTCCAACGAATGATTCTTTGAATTGGCATTCTCTGTCTCCATCATATCTGTATTTATAGAACTTTATTTTATATCATCAATGCGGGATTCAGAACAGCATATTTCTTCTCCATAGCATAGGAATCATAACGCATTTTTCATTTCCGGTTTCTATTCGGAACTGTTTAATCTGATTGTAGGTTTTAACAGGAAAAGGTTCACTGAAAATTAATTTAAGTATAAAAATAAAGTGAAACTGCGCAGCGGGCATCCATGCAAGGCAAGTATACCCAACTTCTCTGAGCTTGAGCATACCTTATCCTTATCTAGGGTGCAATTAAGTCGTAAAATGTTATCCTTGTGGCCATAATTGTGTCCAAGGTGTGAAATTTGTCCCTGCTATGCTGATAAGAGGCTCTACATATTGACTGAGCTCAGACGTGTTAGCACAGGTTGTTATCTGATTTACAAAAGGAATATATATCAATTATATTAATATTATTAATAGTATACTGCTTCATTGGGCAATAAAGGCCTGTACAAGACACATCAACAGGCCTACATATTGATAGTACATTACATCAACAGGCTTACTTATTAATAGGACATGACATCAGCAGACTTACGTATTAATAGTAGACTGCTTCTTTGGGCAAAACGGCCTGTACATGTTCATGTTTGCTATAAATCAGAATATTCCATACCAGCTATTACAACTGTAAACCACAGAGAAGTAGTCAGGCCGTTTGTTTGATTTTCTTGTGTTTTGTCATACACAGGTGTTCATCGAACCTCTAGCCGCCAGGTTGCTATTAAAGTTATTGATAAATTACGCTTCCCAACAAGGCAAGAGACCCAACTTAAAAATGAAGTAGCAATATTACAGGTGAGTTAGCGGCCTAAGTATACCTACGATGAAGGATTGTTAATTGCAAAACACAATGAATCTTTGGTTAAAGAAAGAACAGTGCAATGATTGTTCCTATAGATTGCAGGTTACTTCTTTATGACAATTTTGTGGAGCCATTTGTATTTAAACATCAGACTTTATGCTTTTATTCGAAATATCCCTGCTTATACGGTGTTTCTTTTCATTCTCCATGTAGAAAGTTCGTCATCCTGGCGTCGTCACATTAGAGAAAATGTTTGAGACACCAGAACGGGTGTTTGTAGTCATGGAGAAGCTGAAAGGTGATATGTTGGAGATGATCCTATCCAGCATCAATGGCAGATTGGATGAGCGTGTAACAAGATTTCTTATTTCCCAGGTTAGTTTTAATAATGATGAATGCTAAAAAGCAATGAACAGATCCTTAGCAGTGATAACATTAAAAAAAGATAAACTCTTAGAGAACACACATTAATTTCCAGAAGCCAAATATCTGTAATGTTTTATAATTACTCAAATAGTGAAAAAAATTTAAGAAGATCCTGAGTTGTTCCTTGTCCAGAAAACAGATATTTGTGAGAATTGTTTACGTAGCTGATGCAAATTCTCAGTTACTTGTGCTTCATTTGAGATGTTACTTTAAGGTACTCCCATCAGCTGTATTCAAAGGTGGCACAGAATTGCCTTGTTTGAGTTAATTTACTGTCCATGAAAGTAAAGTACATCCAATGGTCAAGACCCG
The DNA here is from genome assembly GCA_027574785.1 of Orphnurgus asper. Lineage (NCBI taxonomy): Eukaryota > Metazoa > Echinodermata > Holothuroidea > Elasipodida > Deimatidae > Orphnurgus > Orphnurgus asper. Next base: position 108,662 of record JAODAG010000007.1, on the reverse strand, counting down.
CAGAAAGCGCGAGCTGCATCATCCACACCAGTACAGTGACATTCACAGCCATCATCTTGTCTAAGCTGATTTGAACATGATAAAGAGCTGAACAAAAGTGATGCTTACTATAGGCATCACAACTACTTATGCAATGCTGGAGATTGTCTGTGGCATGCATTATGCCCCAATTTGTACTCTACTGAAGACTATGTTGTTTTCTTAAAAAGACAACTGACATATAATGGAAGGACATATTGACTTTTATTAAACTCATGTGCCACCCATAAGCATACCTTCTGCAACGTTATGTTCAGCCTTGCACCTTCACCAATTGTTAATATTTTTATGGAACTATAATTGTTCAGGCCGATCATCCAATCCAATGATATTGTCGATTAAAGTGTATATATCTGAAAAATGTTATTGATTGCATTCAATATGCAATATTCTTCTAAATCAAACTGACATGACTATATTTTTGTATTCCTGCAGATTTTAATTGCTCTGAAACATCTTCATTTCAAAAACATTGTGCACTGCGACCTGAAACCAGAGAATGTATTACTTTCATCTGACTGTGACTATCCACAGGTGAGTTAATCTCATGTACATCTTACTGTGACTATTCACAGGTGAGTGAATCTCATGTACATCTTACTGTGACAATCCACAGGTGAGTTAATCCCATGTACATCTTACTGTGAATATCCACAGGTGAGTTTATCTCATGTACATCTTACTGTGAATATCCATAGGTGAGTTAACCTCATGTACATATTACTGTGAATATCCATAGGTGAGTTATTCTCAAACAGTGCAAGAAATTTTGGAAAATGTTTAACATCTAATTACCCCACTCAAGTATGTATACTTCCAAAAAACAAACAATGTGCCACAGCAACTGCATTGATTAATATGTTGGAAGAATGTATGCACAATATACCGTCGCACTTCACATTTATAAAATACCACTTCAAAATGGTCTTCAACATCCATCAATCAGGACAACACTGATACAATGTCTACTGTGTTTCATGATGGTCAATATATATGTCATACATAGTTCTATAGACCTATGAACAGTTGAAGCTGTTTCATAGAAGCAGGATACCAATGATACATAGTATACTAAGTTTAATATGTAGTCCTATGGACCTTTGCGTGGAACGATTGATGTTCATCTTTTTGCTCTCTACAGGTCAAACTGTGTGACTTTGGATTTGCTCGCATTATTGGTGAAAAGTCCTTCCGCCGTTCTGTTGTAGGTACTCCAGCCTACCTGGCCCCAGAGGTGCTCCGGAGCAAGGGCTACAATAGATCTCTTGATATGTGGTCTGTTGGGGTTATTATATATGTAAGGTATGTATTGATGAACAATCATTACAGCCTTAGAACCTTGAATATGTTCAGCTCCCGATAAATATGTAGGAAAAAATAAACATATAACAAGAATTCTGTAGTATTGCTTGTATGCTCATATGCTCAGATCCATAATATGAATATTAACATCCATCTGATCCTCAACCCTTAATCCCCGAACTAGACCATGTAGTCCTACATTTCAAATGTTTTCTACAAATCGTAAAATTAGTTTCCTTTCAGTTACAGACTTTTCATCTCATTTTCTACTAAGACACGTCACTTTAATTTTAAGTTAAAACAGTGAGCGGTTAGAACAGTTAAAACGGTGAGTGCTGTCCTGAACTTTGTTGCCCAAAGTCCACTAGAAGTCATAATCCCTCACCTCATTGGTGTGTGCCTGAACTAACTTAACACTTGTCATGCACTGTATTGGGTGCTGGGGTATTGTTGATAGCCAGTTGGTGATGTATAGCTGAGCATTAATGTATAACACCAAGCAGACTGTGAGCAGGGAGATACACTTAATTGTATTGACCACCTTTAATCCAGTCAATAGCCACTTAACCCCTTTTGATGATTTGATTCCTTGATTGAAGGAGTATCCTCTACTGGTAAAATATTAATGCAGCAAATATTGCACCATGCTCTAAAGTAATTGAACCACCAAACAACTTGAGGGTTTGGGGGGGATTATATAGACCTTAAGACCCCTCCCTCACCCAGGACATAGTAAGTCAGGGAAAAAATATCATACCTGCCCCCCCAAAGAACATTGATAAAGTTACTTCAAAATATTGCACCGTTTTGCAGGAGGGGGAAACTCCTCGCCTTAGATCCCTTACTCAGGACAGTGGGGATGAAAAGTATCATTCCTGACTCTCACGACATGAATAAATTAAGTTGCAATATATAGTACCATTTCATCTAAGCATCCTAAATTACACCAAATTTCTCAACGGGGAGTGGGTAGATCACCCTGGAAACAGTAAGAATTGTTCTCACATTCCAAGACATCAATAAATTAAGTTGCAAAATATTAGCCTAACATGAACTTCTTTTGCTTGTGTCCCCTAGCATTAAAAATTTCTAGCAGAATGTGCATTTGCAATATGATACCTTTTCATGTCTAAAAGTGCTGAGTAAAAGATAAGTGTTGCCTGCAGATTTATTAATTAACTAATATTCGTATATAATAAGGTCTAATTAGGCATTGATTTGTATGTGTTCCTTGATGTTCCCAATGTAGGTGTGAGGTAATTTCTTCTAGATATGCTTCAAACCTAATCAAATTATACCACTTTTGTTTCACGTATTCCACATTGATGAACGTTTTCTGAAAAATTTCAATGATTAAAATTAAACTTAATTCTGCTCTTTTCTAAGAAAAAGAATCAACAAAATTTCTGCATCAGCTAGGATTCATAAAAAACAATTTATGTATAAATTGAAAATTGAAAAGATGCTCCTCAGAAAGTTAGTTGTTCATAGTCACAGCTTATCAAACCTACAGTGTAAAGAACAATGGATATCAAGCCATTCTGTCTTCATTTTTCCCTGTGTTAATCCAGGCTGAGCATGGCTCTCACTCTCCATTTCTAACTTCAAATGTTTGAATAAATAAGTGCATAGGAATGTTAATCAGCTGTCCCCTCATGGTTAGATTTCTACTGTTACTGATTCACAATGTTGTTGTTACTCTTTGTATTATCTCTTTCACAGTTTGAGTGGCACGTTCCCCTTTAATGAAGACGAGGAAATTACAGACCAGATACACAATGCCGCCTTCATGTTCCCACCAAACCCCTGGAAGGAAATCTCAGATGATGGTAATTCACCTCAGTATCCATTGAGTAATATAACTTTTTTACACACAGTATATTATACAAGGTGTCACGGTTAAATAGGTTCATAAATGTAAGCATTTGATTTATATATGATGGTACCCTTCAGAAGACTTCAACATGCAAAATCAAAGGTGACAGCCCCCTGTTTAGCCAGGAAATATGTATTTAATAATGTAAGCTTTGGTATTTGCTGCATCCGGATGATTAATTCTAAGGACTATTTTCTGTACTTTAACAGCAATTGACCTCATTCGTAACCTTCTACAAGTGAAACTCCGCAAACGGTTCACAGCAGACAAGTCCCTTGCCCATTCCTGGCTTCAGGTGAGCAGCAGCAGGATACAGAGAATCCTTGCAACAGTTTTAATTATTTCAAGTTCTCTTCTCGAGATATTGATGTTTAAAACTAACAATAAAGTGGTGCTGTTATTCGTTGTGACGTCATAGCCTCACTAGGAGTGGTGGTTGTAGATCTGACGCACTTTTCAGATTAAGTTTAAGGGGTAAAACAGCGAATATACCGTTTAGATTCGATTAAAAATAGCTGCTAAAACAGCGAATATGCCGCTGAGATTCATTCAAAAATAGCTGCTCTTCAGTTAGTCTCAAAGTTATTCCCAAAAGCCCAGATAACAGTGCTACAAGCCCAGATAGCAATGCTACAACCCCAGATAACATGTCCAAAAATCTTGCCCATATGGGCCCGAGGCTGTAGACAGAAGGGAACCCAGATAACGTGTCCAAAAATATTACCAAGTTGGGCCCTAGGCTGAAGGGCACCCAGATAACATGTCAACAATCTTGCCGATATAGGCTCGATAAACAGCCCCAAAATCCACAGATAATTGCCCTCCTGATATTAGCCCCAAATCTCTCTTGGATGGGAATAAATTGAATAAGAATTTTTTGAGAATAAAAATTTATATATTACATAAAATTAGTACTCCATGGTTTGGTCTCCCAACAGAAATCGATTATGCGTACAGAAAACAATATGTTATATTGGAATATTACTGATAAAAAAATATGATTATCTAAAGAAAAAGGGTGAAAGATTTCTTGCCTTTTCTTTTATATTAAAATAATACAGAAAGGGTGATGCTTAAAGGCCTATTTTGAAGGTACAAAATGCTTCCAAAATTGATACATTGGAAAATGCACTTGACCTTGATACCCCAGTGCCTGTTACCTACACCCAATGCTGTATCGAACTGCTGAAAATGACATTGTGAAGTGTGTTGAACTGTAGTTAAACTTTACATGAAACTGAGGGCACCAGACATTTCTGTTTGTTGCCTTCTGGAATTTTCCCCTAGTCCTTTATAGTCGTGTCACCGACGTAAATATATCTGTCGATGGCATAATAAAGGCAAGCTGCATCAGATTGGCACGTTGCCAGTTGTATATTAAAAGCATTAGCAGTAAAGGCAATTGCTACGTCATAGACAAATTCACTGATGTATATAAAAGCTAACGCAGTAAAGGCAATTCTCACGTCATAGACGAATACCAGCTGTATATAAAAGGCAATCGTTTTCGTAGACACCACCTTTTTGCCTGTCAGTCTAGCCTGAAGAACTACACTCATTGCCTACTGTCGTAATACTGAATTACAGTATAGCCGAAGTCCGCCTATCCCTATATCGTCACAGTCAGTGTATTGCACTGGAAATTGACTGCAACCGTAAAATATGTTGTCCTATTGTGTTGTATCAAGCCTATACCTATGTTGCTGCTACTGCACATCTACAAATGAAAGTAATCCCTGATCTAGTTCTGTAATGATTGCCATCATTGGACAATGCGACCTATCGAACTAGTGTCTCTAAGAGTCTAGGTCAAGAAGATTTAAAAGATATAACTAATTATTGACCATAAGTAAATATTATTTTACAAATATTGATATACAATATTTGACCAACAGAGAAGTGAAATTATGGGAAATTATGTATGCATTGTCTCAGGCCGATAACGTAACAGTGCCATATCCGATTCCTATGGAAAATAGACCACGGAAAAAACTTTGGCAAGGGGCTCAAGAAAAATTTGTAAGAAGTGGCTGCTGTTATTTTTTCAAATTGGTTTGAGTTTTTTGGTGATGGTAGTACTCTCTTGCCCGATAATAATTATTACATTAGAAATTTGTATATCAAATTAAATTTAAGGGGTTCTATGGTATTAGAAATAGAGAGCTGTGAAATCTAAAAAGGTGGTAATATAAATGTAATAATCTCAAGAGACAGTAAACCAGGATTATTAACAGGTATAGATAAACCATATTATGGTATGTTTTACCCTATGAGTGCAGTTGTTTATGGTTTATTCAATAGAAATGAACCAAATACTAATAACCTAAAGTTTGTACCAAATATGAAAAAGGTGAATATAAGGTGTTGCTCAAAGATGCATAGAGTATTTTCAAACACTACCTAGAAGTTCTGGACTCACAGAAAAAAAGAAACCATATTATTGCAGAATGGGAACAAAGTGACATGAACAGGGTGCTCCACAATAGAAGATGTTACAAAACTTGAGAATATTATTAATATATTAAAAGGCTATCTATAACAGGTCACACAATTCATGAAACTGGAAAATACATTGTGTCAGGACCTAAACATTGGGGTAACATTGAAATTATAGCACATAATAGACATGCCTGGTCAAGGGTATTAAATTTTCCACAAGAAAGAAAAATATGTTATATGGTATCTATCAAAGAACAGCTACAAAATCCAGTGGTTGTGTGGTTGATAGGTCATTTACATTTACAGTATATTACCAGATGGTATAGTCTATCATACAAAAGTACCACAAAAAGCTAATAAAATTTATAGAATAATTAGATTCATATTTTAATTATGCCCTTCTGTGAAAGTCATGCAGCTTTTACAATTTTATGTCGAATATTCTTATGAAATAGCTGAATCTATTATAGTACTAAAAAGTCATAACAAAATGTTGATGTCGCAAGATAGAACTATTGGATGTCGTATTATCGGAAAGTTTACGTACGGATCTAACTTTGGAGAGAAAATGCTCGCGCAAAAACTTGTTATTGATTCTGGAGAAGTGTTAACATTATAAAACATACCACAGAAACAGTACTTTGTTGGTAAGAGAAAATGTCCTGTAGGTGACTTTAGTTCATGGCTGGAAAAAGACCACAGTATACACATTTGAGAGCATCCATGTCAGCATATGCACATAATCAATCACCTAATGATTATAAATAGATTTACTAAAGTTGAAGCGGTTAGAGTTGCAGTCGATTCAATTATATAAAAAATCTGCACTATATAAACTCACATATGTTATTGATTATTCCCCCCAAGGGGAAGAGACTAATTCCTGCACTATGGATAGAAAAAGATGAAAGATTATAATAAAGCACAATCTCATGCAGTTTCTTCCCCCAAAGAATACATTTTAAAAGGTTGTACCATATTCAACATATCCAACAGATCCACTTTATCAACATCTTTGTTATTTGAATGGCAGAGGTGGAAGTGGTAAGACTACAAAAGCTATTAAATTATTTCAACAACCCCTAGTTCTGATCCCTGATGCAATTCGCAAACAGCTTTTTCAGATGTAAAGGACAAAATGAATGGGCTCCAGAAAGAATGGGTAATAAATACATTCCAAAAGTTAATCTGCCCCGCATAGGTGGAATTTTGCGTTTTTCCCCTCAGAGTATTTCTTGCAGCATATTCCTATTGCGAAATATAAACCATTATATAGAATTATCAACGAACATTAGCATACACATTTCATCAATTATTTCCAATGTTTTAGCACCGATTTTGCTGGATTTGTTTTCACCGTTACTGAGAAAGAACCTATTCTTTGTTGTGGGATTTAGAGTTTGGAAGAAATCTTGGAAAGTCTAGTCACGTAAGTTCGACCCTCGCTTAGTTCTGTGAAATTGAAAGATTTGGCCAATTTTTGACCGATTTGGGAGATTTTTTTATTATTATCATTTTCAACTGTCTTTGAGAAAATCATAGACCCAGGCATATAGCCTAGTACTACTAGTACTACTACTATTACAGTACTACGACTACTATACTACTACTACTATACTACTACTATACTACTACTACTATACTACTGCTATACTACTACTATACTACTACTATACTACTACTATACTACTACTACTAGTACTACTACTAGTACTAAGTAGGCCTAGGGTAAAAGTACACATGCCTAGGCTTTAGTTTCATTAAAGACTTGGATTTGAGAGGAGATTTATATACTACTTCATACGATACAAATTTCAACAGGTAATGTTTGCATTTGACATTTCCAAAGTCCTTCCTAGTTTTAGTAGAGTATTACAACACTAAGCCATGTGTCTTTATTTTAATTTGCACTACATACTTTGTTAGGTGATTTTTTTATTTATTTTCAGATCCCCAATAGTAGGACTATGTCAAATGAATTGAAATGTGTGATTCGAAACAAATCTTTCCACATTGAAGTAATGCAGAGACCTGTCACTGTGTCATTGACTTGTTACAACTCTTTGGTATGTACTGCAGTCACAATTTATTTTTATTTTTAATTTGCAGAATAATTAGCTGGTGCTGTCATTATGGCGATCAGGCCTCAATGGCAGAGTATTCCATCAGACCGCTATCACTGGGATCAAACAGATGTTGAATTGCCGTCGGGTAGTGACATAAGTGAAGTCGAGAGCAATGAAGGAGAGCAATTGTCAGTTTCGGATGATTCGTCAGACAGTTCAAACCTTGACTGAAGATGGCAATGTCAGTGTTTTATGTGGACAGGGTGCTGTACCATCTGGGAGAGGACAGGGCCGAGGTAGAGCAATGGGTAAAGGAAGAGTTCCAGGTCCAAATATTCCACAAGGCTAGACCAAACCATACCGTTTACACGGATACCTAAATATCTACCTCGACAGCCACCTGGCCCTATTGCGTTCCTTCTGCCAAATGCAACCCCTGGAGATGTTTTGGATTATTCTGACAAATGACCTTCTACGGCATATAGTAAGAGAGACAAACAGATATGCTGAAGAACATGGAAAGTTAAATTTAGTAGATAGTGTTGCTTGCCATGTATGTCACTGTAGATGAACTGAAAGCACTCTATGGAATGATGGTGGGATTATCTATGAAGGTAACAAGTTTGAGGGATGTTTGGTCATCAAACTGGGTTTTTAATTGCCCTAACTATTCTAGGATAATGACAAGGAATCATTTTTTTTTGCTACGGCATTTACATTTTGCAAACAATGCTGAATCTGTTGATCAGGAGGATCCAAATTACAACAAACTATTCAAGATACGAATGGTTGTAAGTAACATGCAAGCTGCATTCCAGGCTCATTACCAGATGAATAAAGAACTTTCAGTTGATCAAATTGGAGGCACTTATACTATGACTTTCAGACTGACACGAAAAGACGACATCGAGCTGATGTAGAAACCAGCAAGGATAAGAATTACCTCCATGAGCACACTCGGAAGGGTATGGTTTGCTTGCCAACTAACGATTTAGAAGTGGTAAGCATGCAGAGGGCTCAGAATAGTGCACCACTTACAGCAAGCTTTTTGCCAACAATGCTAATGCAGAAGAGGAGTGTATATTTCAACAAATGGTTCCTAACTTGCTTGCTGCTTGGGAAGATAGATTATCTAATTCCTGTGGGGTGGTAAGCTGCCAAATGACTTGCTGTTCAAATGCAACTTGATTGACATCAGTGAACTAGTGATAATGAAGATGCTTACTATTTGGTATGTTAGTTGGAAAAACTTATGTTATATGCCATATGAGGGTGATCGAGTAAAATAGATGTTTTATACTAAATTAATACTTAAATACTAAATTAAACTAATACTTTTAGCCAGAAATAATTCTCATTCATTAGATATTTAATATTCTAAAATAAAATAAGCTGATACAATAGTTGTGATTTTAACCAATGTATCTTAGATCTTTTCCATAGAAACACACAAGTAAACAATAAAAAAGACAACTGAGATGAAGATGCATGAGCAATAATTTCTGAATGTCAGTAGACTAGCTTAAAGGGTAAATGTAAATTCTTCAATGCATTACATATTTTGTAGATCAAAACAACACCAGGTGAATACATTGTTGGCTGTTAGCCTAACTTTAAAACCATCTTTAAGGGCAAATATACAAACACACATTATAACTGAATTATAACTGTATTGCTTTGCATAAATACCACCCACCTGATACTATAGAACCCCAACTCAAACTTCTTAAGAGGTATACATAAAGACATTTCTCTCTAATAAAACCTGGTGGATCCTCTAATACAAAGAATGATTAATGCCGTCCAATCACGCCCCTCCATACACCATACAGTCACATCTCACAAGGAAGGAAGAAGAATTTACTTCTTACTCGAAATGAAACTTTCCTCCTAGAGTTACAACTACGTCCAACAAGAAATATTACAACAGTACCGAAAAGTGAATCTATATGGTTTTGAGTCTCACCCACAACTTACGAACCCTTACCCCAAAATAATACAAAAACATAAAGAAAATGGCATATTTCTCTTAAAACACACATATTAACTGAGTATGGGTTTGCTCAAATACCATCCACATGAAAAATAGCAGGATGCTCCAG